>OMLF01017030.1:5704-65518 GCA_900302615.1 Holocentrus rufus | reverse complement strand
AAAAAAGAACTAAATATTCATTCATAATTAATTTACTACTCAAGAGACATGTCTTGGAATGAGTGAGTTAAAGGGAAATTGAAAACACCTTGATTCATGTTATGATTATTATTCAGTTAGATGTCTTTTTCCTTGGAACATTTTGTTTATTTTTTTTTCTTCCCATGAATGCAACACGGTTTTTGCCTTTTTACATCCCATTGTTTCCTGCCCTTGTATACATTTTCAACACATTGCTGCATGTTCTTCTTGGTGGCAGGCAGCAGAGCCTATAGTGGGACATACAGATGCAGTATTGGACTTATCCTGGAACAAACTCATCAGGTCAGTGATCTGAGGCCTGGAGTACCCAGTCATGCCTTTTTAATTTAGTACTGGAATAAAAGACAAAAGCTATGCACTGTATATGTACAGTATTACTGAATGAATGAGTTAGATAGAAGATACATTACTTGAAATGTCTCTAACATTCAAGGAATTTCTGTTTATGTCGATTTTTGGTTTGTGGCAATTGTGTCTCTTTGTAACTTTGAATTAGTTAATGTACACTGTGCAACTCAAACATCCAACTCTTTTCTTACTCAGAAATGTCTTGGCCAGTGGATCAGCAGACGAAACAGTTATCCTGTGGGATCTGTCTCAATGCAAACCAGCCACAACTCTGCGCAGACACACTGATAAGGTATTTAATAAGAAAAATTATTATACTGCATGTAGATCATATTGTATATTTGGTATTACAGGTGTCGAACTTGAAGGCTTTGGACTTTAGAAAACAACATCTGGTCTCTTTCAGATTCAGACGTTAGCATTCCACCCCTTCGAAGCTCAGACACTAATTTCAGGATCATACGATAAGTAAGTTTCATCCAGTGTTTTTATGGCTTTATGCATTTACCAGGAAACAAAGTGTTTGGTTCAGACTGAGCTTTTCTCCCCTGCAGGACGGCTATCCTGTATGACTGCCGCAGTCCAGACAGCAGCAACCGGACCTGGAGGTTCAGCGGTCAGGTGGAGCGGCTGGTCTGGGACCACTTTTCACCCTGTAACTTCCTGGTAGGTCGATGCACAGGGGATGATGCTGTATGTGGGCAACCTTTTGAGGCAACAGTGATGAGCAATGTTGCCCTCAAACAGGATATGACAACACAATTAAAAGCATCTGCATCTTTCTTTACACATTTGGGAGCTTTACATAGTATATGCACATTAAAATCCCAACTCCCATATGTCTTCAAGGTTTGTTATTACAGTTACATTATTGTAATATTATTACAACAACATTTTGGTGCAGCTTCATCCTAACCCAGATTGACACAAGTACTCCATGTTTATTATCTCAACTCTGAGGCATGCTGTTAGACACACTGTTGTCCGTCTGTCTGTCTACAGGATTTCAACTCAGATGAGCTTTATGCACAACAGTGTTACATAACAGTGGTTGAGACAAATAGACAAGAACATTTGTCCAAGAGTGACACTTCCTTTTCTCAGTAGTGAATCATGTTTTGTTCATACCAAGGTTTTAGAAGGTTCTTCAGGTACGAATCCTGATTTTTTTTTAGGTACATAAGGTGCTGATCAGAGCAAGAATAATTATCCATACAAACAGAGAGGGTGGACAAATACACAGAGGCCACAAGCTCAACCCATTACTTGTAATATCTTTAAAATTCCTTTAAAGCAATCCTAATCTGCCCATCTGTCACTGTTCAGTCAACACATTCTATCCTTTTCCTGCTGCTATTTTATTGTCCTACAAGTTCAGTGGTTGACTCCAGCTGATGTGGTTGTTTTTCAGGCCAGCACAGAGGACGGTTTCGTCTACTGTCTGGACGCACGCTCAGACAAACCCCTGTTCACGTTGAGGGCTCACGATGAAGAAGTGTCAGGTTGGTGAAACTGTCAGTGTGATGATCAGTGAACAAGAGATTAGATGTGAGATTGTGGGTCACAAATCACCACGGAAGGATGTGAGCTTGACCTTGCCGCAGGAAAGCAGACAAATACGGGTGCAATTGTGGCTGCAAAAGCAACTTAACTATCTTTGTGCAGGTTTGGACCTGAGTAGCCAGATTAAAGGCTGCCTGGTCACCTCATCAGCAGACAAACATGTTAAGATCTGGGACATTTTGGGCAACAAACCCAATCTGGTGCACTCACGGGATATGAAGATGGTAAGTTGTCTGCATATATTCACGCACATGTCGTTGCTCCACTTTTTTTATGCCTCTCACTGCAGGGCCATGGAAGGAACATTTGAGAAAAACTTATCTACATTAAAATCATCAATCAGATTTAACACAAACAGGATTTCTTCCCCCAAAATGTTACTATTTTGCTATTAATGGTTGAGGGAAAAAGCTAATTGCACTTTACTTTCTGGTGCTGTGATTAGCATATAAGGGGTGAAATGTGTTGTAATAATATAATTCCTTCTCTGTGAACAGGGTGTGCTGTTCTGCGCTTCATGTTGCCCTGATCTGCCCTTCGTCTATGCCTTTGGAGGACAGAAGGACGGCTTGCGAGTTTGGGACATAAGTGATGTTGCTGCAGGTATAGTGTGCACAATATGTTCTTCCTACATCTTTACACCAAAAATGACAAAATACTGTCTTGCAGCAGGCAGCTCGGTCATTTCTACTCTGTTTTGTTGCATGTCCTTGCAGTTGAGTTTCAGCTTGTGTAGTGTAGTGCAGTTAGACTTCCTGAGACCACAGAGACAACTTTTCAAGCTGGACTGACATCTGCTGGTTCAAGGCTTGCTGTTGCAATTGAAATGTGCTATTGGCTGATCTTTGCTAATTGTAATGTCAATGTAATGTTTTTTTTCACCAGTGGATATCAGTCCAACCTTAAAAGACTATGTGTTTAGCTACCCATTATGAAAACAAGTACAAAATAAAAAAATCTGTTTTTGATCCTTATGAAATACATGCATGAGCTATTTGAGGGCTCAGGTTCTCTGCTTTTTATTTTGAAATCCTTAATTTTTGTGTTCATGTCCAATTAATTATTTTCGAAACCAGAGTATTCCATTCACACTCACTGATAACAAGCCGATAAAGCTGTTTTCAATCTATACCTCTGAATTAGTGATTTAGCACCTGACATTTATAATGTGAATTGTTAATTTGATATTGCTTGCAGTGATCTGATATGATTTGCGTGTGTTTGTCTTTAGTGGCTGAGGTGTTTGGCAGTCGAGAGCGCCTGGTGGCGAACATGGCATCAGAGGCATCCAGCAGCACAAGCACAGCACAAATGGAAGTTTCCTAGTCGCACTCCTGATGCAGCAACGGCCAATAAACATAAATAAACTGAGCTACCCTGGAAACACATTATGCTGTTCCATATGGCGCCGTGTTCCTCAGAGTGCACTGCTTTATTTCCTGGCAACGGTAGTGGGTTTAAATGGAGCTGACATCTTTTGAAGACTTGAAAGAGTGGCTAAAATGTAACTGGGGCTAAAAAGACATGAAAGACTTTTGAGTATTTTGTACCAATAACGGTGCACAAAAGTTAATGCCTGTAAACAGGTTTCTTACATTTGTAAATGCAAAACATATTATGAATTTATCCCTGACTTTTACATGGAAGCAGTTATGCAAATGTTGGAAATGAAATTTTTGAATGCAAAGATCTAGGTCAGACAGAATTTGTTTGTTCTTTCTTTGCGATCCCTTTCATTTTGGCTTTCAATGTACATTAAACAAATAATGTAATGCTGTAATGTAATAATGTAAAACAAATATGTCAGTATGACATCAAGAGTATTTTCACCTGATAAATACAAGATACTAAGACAGAAATTTACTGGATATTGGATACCTGACTTTCCTGGTAAAATAAAAATGTAAAAATACCTTCATAGAGTCATTTAACAATGAAAAATGCATGAATCATAAAAGTGAACTATTAATTCAGCTTTCATTTTGTTGTGAGGATTGCCCACAAAAGAACATGATCTCTCTCAGAAACAAGGGCAGCAAACCTGCACCCTGTGCTGTGGGCAGTTTGGCCAGTAAACAGAGATCCTCTCCATAGATGAACACAAACCCAGCAGTGTCTCTCCACTGGTACCGGACCTGGGTGATTGGCACTGCCTTCAGGCAGTGTCTCTGCTGCACGGTTCTGCAGTCAGACGAGCTGGTCCAGGAATCTTCCACCATCCTCTGAGAAGCTGTGATGCTCTGAACGGGAAAGCTGCTGGTCGGCTGGACCTTGAGGCCAGTGGCACTGTGAAGGATCTCAGCGACAACTTTCACCACGATCACCCCAAAAAGACAGTGGTATGGCAGCAGTACTCAACCATCAGCTCTGAAGTAATGCAATAGGCCCTAACCCACACGCATGGGTTCTGTCCAGTTAGGTGGATTAAAGGAGTTGAAAACTTCTAGCTGGGGTTCTAGTGATGCTTTCCCTTTTGTATTACTGTGTTTTGTCTTACTTTTCCTTCAGTCAACATACCTTTAAAGACTGAAGATTTCTTGACTGCTGTATATTGACAAAATTTGCTTCAGACATAAAAAATGATTGAATGTATAAGTACAGAAAAACACTATAAAGAACACTGCTATATATGGCTACAATATACAGTATTAGCTATATATGCCCATAGACAATTAACACCCCCACCCCCCTTTGCAAACTAAGAATGGACAGAACATACACGGCTTATAACATACACGGCTCATATTATACACGCAAAAATTTATATTTTCACTCAAAAGAATGCAAGATACTTTATAAGCAGCGGTTTGGAGCAACGTGTTGAAATATAGAATTTTCTGCTCATTTTAATTGTCAGTTCGATGATTTTCACTTGTACAGCGGAACCAAACTGAGTCGAAGTGTTTACACGGAACAGTTAGAGAGTCGTACAACTGTACATAATATTCAGCATGGCGTCCGGTCATTTATCCAGGTTAAAATGCCTTCTTTCAAGATTTCCGAACCACAGTAAACTGCGGCATGCACAAAGTAAGTTCTCTCAGTTTATGTTTTATCAGATGTTTGTTGCAGGACGTTTTATTTTCAGTGACTGTAGCGTTAACTTGGTTAAGTTAAACGACAAAACGGTGGAGAGGTAAACTGTCTAACCTTGGTTTTAGATAATTTATGTAACTGGTATTTTAACAGCCAACCCTAACGTAATTACAGTTGATTATTGATAATCTCAATAACGTTTATCTTAAACAGTTCCCGCGATACTACCGAGAACTGTGATATATGAATTTTGGACCCATGGCATAATTTTTTGTTTTACAATCAAGTAAACGGCAATGGATAATTGACAACACTACAATGAAAATCAGCATTAATGAGAAGTTGCTTTAACTAACAAAATAGTCGATGGGTGTGCTCATCGGTGTTATATAATTAAAAAAAATCGTGTTTCCACTGCAAAAGAGTTTGTGACAGTTTGCCATGACAGTGACTGTAAACAATGCACAGTTACTTTTAGCACAGCCGCCTTCTCAGTTACCAGTCATGTCACATTGCAGACTGAAACTCTCTGATCCAGTGTTTGAACCTTAGCTGAGGTCTTTATACATAAGTGTCTGTCTGGATATATTTTATTAATTGAATGGTGTTTGTGTATCTTATCTGTGTGATCATTGGTTATCTACTGCAGCATGTTTGGTGCCAGCTCTTCAGAAGTCGAGTGACAGTGGTGCGTCACCCGATGGCCCCAACTGGTAGGTCAGATTATTAATTACATGTGGCACTGCAGTTCCTAAGAGAATTGATAATGCAGCTATAATTAATGATGAAGATTGGATACAGACTTACATTTAATTACTGGGATAACAACACTTATGCCATATCATGATATTACAATATCCAAAATCCCAGATGATCATATCACAGTATTGATATAATATCAGCACAGCCCAGTATCAGGAAGTTGCCACTAATATTTTGTATGTGTATAATCACAAACAAATAACTACAGTAGGAGCATCATATCATTTCCAGCTATATTGTTCTTACTGTAGTGCTGTACTGTGCTGATCGATTAGAGAACATTGTACTATATGTTTCCAAGTCAAAATTTGGACTATGGCAACTGTGTCATATAACTGTTATATCATCCATATCAATGTGAGTAATATTTATACTATTATACTTTGTGTCATTGTGATCAAGACAGTAACCTCCCTATCTCTTTCATTTAGTAATGTGGAAATCGGTGTGACATCAGATGGGAAAACTATAGTGTGCTACCATCCTTCTGCTGACATTCCCTTTGAACTTACCCAGGTAGAAATGTGTTACTTTTTTGTCTCATAAATATCAGTGCCATTGTTGTCTGTAGATCCTAGAGGATACATTTTTCAGGACTTCTTGGCAAAGAAATTATGCTAAAAGTTGTCCTCTTAGTCATGTGGTTTAGATCTGTGTGCTGTGGGACCCTAAGCCTAACCCTGTTGTTACTGTTGAGATGAATTTTAAAATGTGAAACGGAGCATTACTGACGGCAGTAAATCGTTGCAGCCCATCGAACGGCCTGACCCCCTGACCGGACCAGCTGAGACTCACGACCAGGTTTTGAAAGCTCAGCTCAGCAAGGAGGTGCTGAAGAACAAACAGGGGCCCACGATAGAGGAGCTGAGCAAGATGTTCTTCACCACCAAACACCGGTGGTATCCAGTGGGACAGTAAGTGCACAGAAGCCACCGTCTGTCAAACTAATGGCCTTTAAATTACAGACGGTTTGTTTCAGGTTTTTATACATGCAACAGTCATCTCCCCTTTTTTCTGTCCTTATCCTGCTTTCTGTATTCCTTACTTTGTATCACATCCCTGAGATTGTCATACTGCCACACTCACATAATTTGTATGTGCGTGTCATACATAATCTGTAGTGTCAAGTACGGCTGCACAATGTGTTGTAATGTGTTTATCCAACTATTTGAATGCCATTGCAAAATTCTAAAACATGTGGACATGGGTTTCTTTCCTGATTTAGATTTTTAGAGCTTGAACAAATACGGTTATGTTAGAATTTACTCAATCTGAGTTAAACGGAAGCTTTTCTACAAGGTGCAACTTTATTTGTTAGCCAGGCGTTCTGCAGAGCCGGAAAACCTTGTTGGGGAAGCTGTACGAATAAGCATTCTCTTTGAGGAAAAAAAAAAAAAATTAAATGAAGACTAGTTGTATTCTGTTTATCTCAGGCTGTTGTTATGTGTGCAACGACATAAATATGAAGGCAGTTGGTAATGAAAAAGAGCATGTGTGCTTCTCAGAAACGTCTCCGTGGATAGAGGTTAAAATTGTCTTTTGTTTCACTATTTCCAGGTACCACATGAGACGCAGAAACAAGAATCCCCCAAAAGATAGATAAGTGGAGGTCATCTCTTCAGAGGCCACGCCACAAAACTGCAAGCTGTTTGGTTGTCTTATTGTCACAATTCTGTATAATAAAATGCTAAATATGAAGACAGTTGTCATGAGTTCTTTATGTTTAGAGTGGTTAAAATTTAGTTTAGCCACTTAGTTGGAAGCTGTTATACACTTCTTCTACGCCAGATATGCCAGTGCTGCTACATTGGAACAATTCTTTGGCTTGGAATATCTTTTATTATATTTATTAAATCTACTGTCATTCTGAACTGCTTTTCTGCATTGTATTTGAGGTCCTGTCATGACTTTTTATGCAAATACTGTCTCAATCTTATATTGTGTAACTGTCCAATAATGTTTGGCACTAATATATGCAGTTAAACTCCTCGCTTGTAGATTGCACAAATTTGTAAAACAAGAAGGGCGTGAATAATAAAGTTGTTTTTTTTACAGATTCTGTATACCTTTAAAATCATCTTGGTTACTGTTAATGTGTTAGATATAAAACCATATTTATATCTATGGTGACCTCCAACTGCCTGTAGAGATAAAGCACCACAACTCTTCGCATTGATTCTCAGGTGCACTATGCAAAATTAACGAGTCAATTGAAGTCCGGACCGGTTTTTCAGTTGAGTCTAAACGGTCCTCACTTCAGTGGATCTTTAATGTGCTAATAATAGAACACAAAAGGAATGACTTGAATCAATGAATGAATGTCTTGCATGTACAAATTATGAAAACCATGTGTTAAACTGCCTTTAGAGGTAAAGGTAGGCGAAACTGGCATCCCCTCACTTAATTTGATCAAACCACACACTTGTAATTGTAGTGCACCATATTTGACATTTTTCATTTTAAAATACGCTGCCTAGAACCCCTTGTGTAGAGTATCCACACATAGCGTAACACAGAGAGCATACCAGACCACTTTGTTTTGGTTTATGTTTAGAACTATTGAGTGATTCGTCAGTTCAACCATAGACAATCTTTGACACCAAAGTACAGTTCTATACGTCATCTGAAGCCACCGGAAGAGTGTGTTGTTTGGCCCCGCCCCGTCAGCTCAGTCAATCCAACCTGAAGAAGGCGACTCCACGGCTAAAAATATAATAGCTAACACAAAATGGCCGGTTTGCCTCGTAGGATTATAAAGGTACACTTTATTTAACATAATGTGGATCTGCTCGTGGGTATTTATAGATTATTTAACGTGACTGTAGACACTAACTGCCATCCAGGGTGTAGCCTAACGTTACCGCGGCTAATGTGGTAGCTCTCATCTAGCTATCAAGCTAGTTAGCTAGCCTATGTCTACAACTATTTTGTTTGCAACTTCCGTTTACTCCCTTCTGCACTGTACGTGGTTTATTTTTTCACGAATCATTTATTGTTTCACAAATGTAATTTTCACTCAATGGCGTCGTATTTTTTAGTGCAAGACAACCCATAACTGTAGCTAACCCCTGTAGCTATATGAATGAACTCGCTAAATAAGCTACCTAGCAAATGTAGCTGAAACGTTAGTGATGGATACACATGTCTGGCGCAAATGTGGATAGCCGCCTCAGCTCATTTCGTATTTATAAATGCGTGTAATACATAAAATGGGAAACTATGACTCGTTGTTTCGGAGATAAACATCTAGATGGAAGTAAAAGACGGGTTTTGCTGGATTCCCCTTCTCAAACCTCATAACTTAGGCTGGCCAGGCCCAGCAGTGGGCGCGATCAGCTTTTCTCGCTATATGATGTTATAACTTAACTTTTAGAGGTTTCCAACTCGATGGTAGCCAAAAACTTAGTAAGCTTTAAAGAAGACCTTGGTTCATTTGTACAGGATTGTCGCTGGAGCGACCATAATCAAAAGTAGGCTAATTAATACTATAGGGTTGAGCTTGCTTCCTTCCTGTTGGCTGCAGATGTGTCAGTGCACCTGCTTGATTAACTTGGATGGTAGAAATGTGAAAAATGCTTCCTTTAAGTTGACGCTCTTCTGTTGGCCTCCATTGTCAATATCCTCTTGCTGGTGTGAATGAGGAAATTGTGTTTTGTTATAGCGTTGCAATTTAAATTGCAGCAAAACTCAATTCAGAGTTCTACAAGTTGATCTATTTTGATGATATAGACTGATGATTGAACTTCATTGTAAATGGAGTTATAAATTACATGGAAAGTCTTCAAGAAAAGTATATGTAAATTAATACTCTTATAAAGATTTTTTTTCTGTGATGGTTATATCTTTATTTGTTGTGTATCATAGAAAATTGTTTGATTTTCTTGAGCCATCAGCACAGCACTAGTTTAAGCTTTTGTTTTTGCGTCACTAGACAATAACTTGTGGAATGCTGTAGTGTGAGTGTATATGAATTTGTGACTGTGTGTGGAATCTCAGACTTTCAGAGGTGCTTTTTTTCCTCATGTTTTTTGCTTTCCTGCCTGGTCACAAACAGGAGACACAGCGGTTGATGGCAGAGCCTGTTCCAGGGATCACGGCTAAGCCCGATGAAACAAATGCACGTTACTTCCATGTGGTCATCGCAGGGCCTCAAGACTCCCCTTTCGAAGGAGGCACCTTTAAACTTGAACTCTTTCTCCCAGAAGAGTATCCCATGGCAGCTCCCAAAGTGCGATTCATGACCAAAATCTACCACCCCAATGTTGACAAACTGGGAAGAATATGTTTAGACATCTTGAAAGGTAAGAATAGATGTCAGAATCCATTAAATTGCCCAGAACTGTAAATATACATGAGGTGATATCGGTCACATTAGTCCAGAAACTTAACAGCTTATTGCAGAACTATAAAAAAAATTTCTTGGTAGCACTAGTTCATGACCACAAAAATAATGAGCACCAGCAAAATTTAAAGTAGGATTAGATGGGGTACAGCTGGAGCAAGGGTCTTTTACTCTGCACCGGTGTAGCACCAAAAACAAGTGAAACAAAGCGTGGAGAAAAATATGCTCATCTCGTGCTCAACAAGCAAACCTCCCAACATCAGTACAGTGATTGCATGTGGGGGCACTGGTCATATTAAAATCAAAAAATACTTTCATAATGACTGTAAGGGGTGAAGGGATAGAACAGACAATATGGGAGGGGCAACCATACTCTCTCTAAAGCACTAAACAAAACAAAAAATCTGAACAAGACAATTGCCTGCAGGTGTGTCAGTGCACCCAGTCTTACTGAACAGGCTGCACAACTTCTTTATTTATAGTTTGGTTATGCTGTCCAAACTGATGACAAGACATGGTACAGGGACAACCATACCTCACCTGCAATGCACAGTTAAAGACATGATAGAAAAATATCACTCGACATTTAAACATTCATCATTTAATGTGCTTAGCATGTTGCATATTTCAATGTTAAAACTGTTACATGTGGCCGTTCACAGCTTTTGCAATTGAAGCAGCTTACCTACTAACATCACCAACCATCTTTCTGAATGTCTTTTACATAGTTTTGAATTCATCCCAGTCAACACTGTTGACAATAAAAACAGCACGTTTATGCCTCCTCATGTATGCATGTAGTCTTCAATGCCAATACTTCCTCTTGTTTTGACATTCAAGATATTTTTTCCCTTTCCTTGCATTTTTTTTCTGAACTTTTCTTCCTTTCAGATAAGTGGTCTCCAGCCCTGCAGATCCGTACAGTCTTGCTATCGATCCAGGCGTTATTAAGTGCTCCCAATCCAGATGATCCCCTGGCAAATGACGTTGCTGAGCAGTGGAAGAAAAATGAAGGCCAGGCCATCGAGACAGGTGGGGACTTGATTCACGCTTTTGCAGCCACAGATTAAAGGTGTTTGCAAATTGAAAAATGGTTTGCTTGGGGCGCCCTGGTGACTCACCGCAAAGAGCGAGGACCCATGCCCTTTGCTACATGTTATCCCCTCTTTCTTCGCTCTGTATTCCCTGTCTCTCTCCATTAGAACTGTCCAATAATGCAAAAATGGCCAAAGAAATAATCATTAAAAACAACATCCTCATAAAGTAGTCAGCCACAGGATTACCATTTTTGTTCATATTTACTTATTTACTTTGGCTGCATCTGAAGTGCAAAGTGGTGTTGTGCACTTCACTGACCAGACAACTTGTCAGTTAATATTTGGATCATGGTAACTGTCACTCCTGCCCACTCCCAAATTATTCCTCTGTTACATCAACCAAACCGCTGTTGCTGCTGCTTTAAATGTGAGATACATCGGTTCCTCTGCACCAGAGGAATTTTCCCATGAAAGACCTGCCCCACACCTTGTTTAGAGGAGCAGATACGTAATTCATTACCTGGTTGTTGGTTAAATCTATGTGTTATGTGTTTTGAGTTAACTTTTATAAAAATGTGACAACACACCAGCTGCACAATCTCACAGAATACTGCAGAGATCAACAAATCTGCCCACCTTTTTGATGCTACTGGGTTGTTGACAACTCGTTATTAACAGTTCATTTAACGAGTCCAGTAGCATTTAGTTTTTAAGGCAGTAAAGTCTCTTAATCTAATATGCAATAATAGCACTGCAAAATTAACTGACTATGATACTTCCATCTGAATATCAAGGCTACATTTCACAATACCACGAGCAAATAAAGTGATCCACTGCTCTTTCTCATCTCATCATTACTGTGGCTCAGGACTTGACATATTGGCTATGGTTAAGACTTATTTTATTTTATTTTTTAAGAAATACTGGGATATTCCAGTCATTTAATCCAAAAATGGAAAATTATCCCACGGATGTGATTGTACAAGTGGGTCTTGGCATATAGTGTGATTAGCAGCAAGAATATTCACATTCACCCGAATACTCAGATTACTGGGAGTAATCTTTACCTTTTTCTCTCCTCCGCAGCCCGAACATGGACCAGGCTCTACGCAGGCAACAACATCGAAGTATAGAAGATGAGAGACGAGGCGTCTGAATGTGATCCACAAAATGTACTCCTATTCTGTCAAGATGGTCTCCTCCTTCATTTGAATTTCATGGACACAAAAAAAAAAGAAAAAAAAAAAGAAATAATATAAGTCCAAATCTATTCGAGAGAGAAATTACAAGATTTACTGCTGCAAACCTCTGGGTGACTTATTTTCCTCTCCAAGACGCGTTAGCTCTGTGTTAGCCTTTGTCCTGTGTCGCTATTTAAATGCATGGACAGAGAGTGGCGCCCTCCCCACTACAGTCTTAAAACGTGTGTTCAAATATCATGCGATATCCTGCCCTTAACTAAACACATAACTGGAATGTTTCCAAAAATAGTCAACATGCTTCTAAAGCTGTGCTACTTTTGACACTTTTCATCGCATCTGTCTGTTATGGAAAGTGAGTGATATCGCGCGCTCTGTTATTTCAGCACATTTTTAAGAGTGCACTGCTGCTGTCCTTTTCCCTGGTTGTGTAAGCAGGCCAATTGTTCGAATGATGAACTTTCCCCAGGTTTTCCAAGGGAATGCATAGACTTTTCGGCAATTTAGCCCATGCGTTAACTGACCTTTGTGCAACTAGAAAAGATGAGTGCATTTCCACCCCTCTGTGTCCAGTATTTGTTACCATGCAGAGCACTGGTGCAAGCTGGCTCAGCATTATCTCAAGAGGCACTAAATACTGAACACAGATGACATGCAATCTCTTCGTCACACAGTAAAGTTAATCGAAGCTTATTTGTCAACATGCATATATTTAAAGGGGTCCAAGCAACAAATACAAATACATCCCTAAACCAAGCTTCAATCCCAAATCCACACTTTCTTCCAAACCCTTTCTCTCAAAACCAGATCAAGTTCAGATTCAAAAGAAGCTGCAATTTGACATTTAATGAACTGAGCCAATGGGATAGATCTCGCAGGTCATAAAATAAATATTTTCATCCACAAGGCACCAAGGTTAGATCTTTTCAGTATCTACTGTTTTACCTGTAAAGTCAGTTGTTAGAACTCCCGAATGTAGTTGGATTTCCTGCCAAAGTGGCTGGTAGAGACGACACACTTAATAGCCATAGCCAAAATTCACAAGCATTTAGTTGTAGGCTGGTTTTAATGTCTCCAAAATATCTTCCCTTTGTCATAGATGATATGATTTTTGTTCTTCGTGTAATTTGTGGTGTAACTTTGGGCTTAGGCTGAGTAAGGAGACACGTTTTGAGCTTAGACGCATCGGCCCACTCTGTTGTGGAAAGGAACAGGTTAAATATTCATTGAATTCAGTGCAAACTTTTGTCCTTTCAAAATCATGTTGAACAATCTCGTAGTCACTAATTCGAAGCTTTGCCACACGCACGCTCTGTGTAAGCCCGCCACTCTTTAGTCTTGGAATCTGTGGGTGGAGTATTTGTTTTATGCTCGTGCCTGTTGGGTTTTCACATATCTGCACAAGTGCCAGTAAAGGGTTGCCATTATCGGGCCAACAATTTTGTCTCTGTAAGCCCTGTTTGGACAGTTGGGGGAGGGCGGACATGTTGGTGAAATACTTCCACACACTTAAAATGTGTCATTTCCAACACATTTAGAAGCGTCGAGTAGGACGGCATACCTCGGGTTGCTTTTTAAACACAGTATGTTGTGAGGAACTCATGTTTTTAAAAAAAATGATCAAAATAGGATGTGTTGAAAAGTAACACGGTATGCATGGTGCAACACACTATATACACAGAGATGCATTGAAAATGACATCCTTTTTCAAGGGTGGAGGAAGTTGGAGTGTCTGGTTTTATTTTCTCTTTTTAAATGTTTGTCCTTGGTCTCTCTGTTTGCCTGTATTTTATTTTATTTCCAGTGTTGCTTCATGAAAAAGCATGTACCATAACCAAACCGATATCAGGACAGTTCAAAGTAGTTTTCTTCAGGATTTATCATGGAAGTTGAGATCTTGAGTTTTCTTAAAGGGAAGGTTAAGGATTTTTTTTTTCGTTATTTGTATCTAACCTTTGTTATTTATCACTAAGTTTTCACCAGAGAAGATTAAAGATGCACCATCCTCATCATGCTAATACAGAGTTCATATTGGCTATGAAGAATCTCATGTACAATCTCTTATGAAACAGTTAAGCTCAACAATTGCATGCATGCAAGACTGGCAGTTTCTGAGTGGGAAATTGACATGATCTGTAGGAGAAAGACTTTAAAAAATCCTGACACCTTCCTTTTAAAAGTTGTATTTGTGGGTTAGAGGGATCTGTGTGAAAACTTCGGTCTGTAACTTGAAGGAAGGCATGAAAGACTCATCGCCCAGTAGCTTAGATCCTCCACCACCATATTGCTTCTGTATGACTGATCTGAGGGAGGACTCTGTAATGTTATGTTTTAGTAAAACTATTTTTGTTAAGCGTTTTTTGGTTGATCTCTTTCTTGCTCCTTCATTTCCTTTATCGGATTCTTTGCGAGCGAGCTTTGGTGTTACATAGATTTGTTTGTTTGTTCCATATCCTCACCCAGAAATATTTAACTGTTTCTAACTGCTACATTTATTGAAGTCCTGAAGAAGGAGCAAGGCTTAAAACCTAGTTAATTTATTGTTTCCTCGAGGGACTTAAGAGTAACCTACAATAAAAATAAAAATTTTAAAAAAAGTCACTGGATTTTTGAGGCATTTAGACCAAGGTATAATGAGATCCGACTGAATGATCAGCTCCCCGTGTGAAAAAAAAAAAAAAAAAGAAGAGTTCTATTGGTAATTTCAGTACATTTGCATACATGGCTCTTCAAATGCTCTGTAAATAAACTGAGTTGAGTAAGTAGAGGCTCTGCTTGTGTGTATGTGTTGTGGATTTTACATTGCCCTGAAGGTGCAAAGATTTCATAAGATTTCATTCTTGGTGGGTTGTCCTATAAAATGCACACACTTGCATGCATCTCTGTGAAGAGACAAATTCCTGATTATACTGGGTACCCTGAAGTATCATACATTTTTATACCCGGTTTGTTCCATTTCTTGACCTATAACCATATAATGCAATTTTCACCTGTAAGATTTATTGTAGGTATCCCATGTGCTGTTTCACTGAACACCTATATGGAAATCAATGTTCCAGGACAGAGAAAAGACAGATTATTCATATCCGGGTGAGTGAGATGTTGACACTTAGTACTTTTCATTTTCACTCAGTGGCAATAGGTCACAAACTTCAAAATTTCACTTTTTAGAAAGAAATTGGTGGGTCAGTAGTCCGCAAGTTTTCATTCTTGCCATTGCACAGATTCGCACAGTTTTCAACTACAGAAGAGAGCAAATATGTGAAATCTGCTGCTTTAGTGTTTGGAATGAAAACCTGCAGAGTCTTCAGCTTCCACAACTGAGAGCAGCTATAAAGAAACATCTTTCAAATTCATGAATCAAATTCCCCACCATTTGGTTTTGTGCTGTCCCACACAGTTTCACAAGATGGCACCACAAGCAAGTCTTAGCCAGTCCAGACACTGTCATTATTACTGGTTGCTTCATGACACTGAGGGACTCCATCAGCACAATTCTGTTTTGCTTTTGTTTTTTTCATTTGGGGAATATTTGCTGTTTGAGCATTAGGATGTTCTCTACTTTGAAGCCCAATTGAAGCCGGTCACTCTGACATCCTCTGATACCCAAGATGCTGTAAATACAGAAGGAAATAAAAATGCTTCAATCTGCCATGTCTGCTTTTCTGAGGAAAGCGCCTGCAGCGGAGTCACGTGTTTTTCAAGTTTCCTCGCTGGTGATAAGTGTTTCATAATGTTTTATGACTCCGACTCTGTTTATATGGTAACAGTGAGTCATCCAGGCTGGTATGCAGCCATTCTTGGAGTGGATATGCAGGAAACAATTCCCCTCACTATCTGAAATACCTGACAAAACATTAACTAGTCTCTGTCTCTGGAACTAGTTTATTGTTACACAGGTCATTTTTGGCAAATCTTTGCTGTGCTTTTTATTTAATTTTTTTTTTTTTTTTTTTTTTTACAATGGGATACCATTCAGTACCATGGGTTAATATAACTTATCTTGTGTTTTTCTCTTTTAAATGTGAACTCTCACATGATACACTACTTTCTGGTTCTAAAATATTATTATATCCACATGCCTGAGAATACGTGTGCTGATATCTCTCATAAGGCTCTCTGCCAATATGCTAATCACAGTCTCAATTTATAAGATATTTATTCAAAGTTAATCCTGGCTTGGCATTTACATCAGATCATCTTTACCAAAAAACATATGGTTTGTTAAGGTCAACTTTGGCAGACAGATGGATGGCATTTCCTACAGGAGAAGTGGCAGAAAGATTAGACAATTAGTTTAGAGTAATAGTCACTCTGAGTAGTTAATGTCTGAACCTGAAACCATTTGAATTGTCCTGATGCTGTAAACCCCAGTCCACCCCACCCTGTGAGTTAGATAAGCATTGACCTGCTGGTCAACCAAAAACAGCCTTTAGTGGGACAAAGCTGCCTGTCGAAACAAAAGTTGCGAATTCTTAGCATTTCTGCATAAAGTCAAACACGTGCAGGAGGGCCACAGCTCCAAAAACAGACAGGGTCTGGGTCTATGTGATTTGCTCTCACTTGAAAATTCTTTGCCAAAATTTTAATAAAATGTTTGACTACAGATAAGGAGATTGGTAATATATTTATTGCAATGTGTTCTGAGGGCAGCATTGCATAGTTTAGGCTTGAGGTTAGGGTTAGGCAGTATGTCCTCAGAACACATTTCAATAAATATAAAACCAACCTGCTACAGATAATCACCAGTTTCCTGGAACAATGTCATGTTGGCTGAAATTTAGGAATAAAGTACTTAAATCCTTTGTGATGTACTTCTTCTATTTGGGTTTCTCACAAATTCTATGGAAACAAGAATAGACCTTTTTCACAGCAGCCTTTTTGATATGAAATACTGGGGCAAACACAGGTGTTATTAATGACATTAATTAACATTCCATTTAAGTGTATGAGAGTCTTTCCAGTGAGCCAGCATGAACCCTGGCTCTGCTAGACCTAAATGGAACTGAAATTTTATTAATGTCATCAGTAACACGTGTTTATCCTGTTATTTCATGTCAAAATGACTGCTGTGAAAAAGGTCTATTTATACTAATCATTCACACTAAAAAAGAGATACAAGCTGCGATTATTTCTCATCAAATTTCTCCTGACTTTTGCCAGGGCTGCCAGGTAATGTATTAACTTTAATTAATAACTGTATTCCTGCACAGTTATGTATGATCAGGTTTAGTCACATTACAGATTACTAACCCTAACAATAGGTGTTTATTGTAGGTACAAACATCATCTTGCAAAATTTGAAATTATGGTTGATAATGGGTATGGATGACAACAGCAGTGCCAGAAAAAGATGAAAATAATCTGTAGAGAGTAAATTATCTGTGACACAGTTGAATACAGTGTAATTTATCATTGTGCATGATAATACAGAGCTACATCTGAAGTGATTAGTGCAACAGATGATGTGTAGCCTGCATCCTAAACATAGCACTGGGTCACAGGGCATATCATTTGTCCCTTTGATTGCTGACTGCAGGTGAAAACAGTCTCATCACATGCCGGTGATGCTGAACCGTGAGGCGATGACAAACACCCTGAAACCCGACACCCATGTTGGTCGGTAAGTTGTACTCCATGTTGCAGTTTGCAAGGTGGTGAGTGTGTCTGTTTGGAATGGCCGGTAATGGCTGTTTTTGAGGGATGAGGCACCGGTATGTCCTTCTTCTCTTCTCTTCTCTTCTTCTCTTCTCTTCTCTGTCCCACAGCGGATGAGGGAGGAGGACTGCAGAACTCTCTCACCTGTTCCCTGCTGTCATTATATAACTAACCTTATTGCTCTCCCAAGCATAAAAACAAATCGTCTGTCAGTCATCTAAAAGTGGGGATCCCTCCTCCATCCCAGCCAGTTATCTGGGCCGACTTAAGCCTTAAAAAAAAAAAAAATTCTCAGGAGTTGAGCGTGGTAACAGGCGCTGTTCATTATAGACATTATATAAGGCAGCTGCAGTGGAATATCAATGCAGTGACTGCCCAGTTCTCCCTGAATGTAAATTAGGGATGATTTTCCAGCCTTTTTCCCCCCAGAACACCAGGTACTTGGCTGCATGTCTCTCATTCATTTATGATGGGAGATGACGGTCCACTTTGCTGCTCTTTTGTGCTGAAATCACATCCCTGTATCTGTTAAGGCTATGAATGTGCCGCTTTGAATTTTACCCACACGAGATATTGTTGCCCTGTAGTGTATTTATGTTAATTTATTTATGAGGCTTTTTAAAAAACAAGTACATCACGTACATCACTGCCTTACGGAACAACAAATGATATAAATACAACACCAAAGGGTGCAAATGAAACAATGGGAGATTTGAGTACATATTTACTGGGGATCAGGAACACAAAAACAGAACAAAATGTTATATCTCATTAGGAGCGAATGAAAGTTGTATCTTCAAACATCCTGAAATCCTCAAAAAAGATCTTTAATTTAATCTGGCTGAGCATCAGACAATAACTCTACTCATCAGGGAGTGACTTTCCAGTTGTTTTTTTTAACACGACACTCCCCACTGTATTGGAGAATTTACACCGTTCCACCTTTCTGTTGGACGTGTCTATTTCCTGCATTTTTGTATTGTGTTTGCTGTAGCAGCGGTAGCAGAGGGTGGTGTGGGAGGAGGGAGGGGGGATTCCTCCTCTCCTCTCCTCTCCTCTCCTCTCCTCTCCTCTTCTCTCCTCTCCTGTGAATTTTTCATCCATATCGAGAACAGACTGTGCTGTGCCGCTCTTCCACTTCTTCTGGCCTCCCTATATATAACTGCCACCGCTGAGGAGAGAGAATGGCCTTTGTTATGTGTGTCATTCACGGTGCTGGGATGAGTTTGTGCATTTGTTTGCTACTGAGGCCACTAAATGTATGTGGTCATTGTGCTGCAGGTGCATTTGAAATCAGAGCAAATTACATATGATCAAGGTACTTCTGTGTAGTAGCCCAGTCTCTTACATTGCTACTGCTGCCTTTATGCTTGTTACCTCTTATCTTATCTCTGTGGCAACCAAACATCTAAAGGTCATGATACTTTGATTGACACGTACAATAAATATAGAGGATTGTCTATATAATCCTGTGTATTAAGCACAAATATACAAATAGAGGTTTTGATTTAACCCCGTCTTTCATTATCATTCCTCCGTTGCCAACTCAAACACACAGAAATCAGCCCGGACTCGTTAAGGCCAACATCGTCTTCTTTCTTTCTTTATTTGATTCCCTCCTTTCATCTCCTGATGACTGCAGAGATAGGAGGCGCCTGTCAAAATAAGCAGATCACAGATATGTGGTTTTCAAAGAAGGGGTCCCAGGAGGACTTGACGGGCGCTCGGGGAGTCCTCAACCAAACGAGGAGTAGTTTGATTTCGCTCTAACTTAATTTAATGGTTTAGATATAAAAACGTGTGTGGGTGACTTCATTACTTCATCAAACGATTTAATTTCACACTTTGAATGTGTTTATCAATGTTCAAGTACGACATGTTTTTTATATCAGGATTCTTAGGGCAAAATCACTTCAAATGGGGGTTATTGAGAGCCAACTTGGGGATCTGGAACAGGAAAAAGTTAAAAAAAAAAAAAAAAAAAAAAGGTACAACATGTGCTTTGACTTGGAATCCACAAGCAGGGGATGAGTGTTCGTCCTGCTAGTGTTTAAACACTGATGTCTTGATGCCTTGGTACAGCCTAATATCAGGCAGGCTACTGACATAGTATGCCTCAGAGATATTATATGCCTTAAGACTTTGCCCTCAGTGTTAGCATTGCCTCTAAGCCCTTCAAAGATCTTACTTATGTCATTAATTCTTCTGGAGCGGCTCCCTGTGGATGAGGTTCAGGGTAATTAAAGGAATATATCACTGCCTTGACATCCAGCCTGCATTGTTTTGTTTGGCTCAATGATCAGATGCTGGTTATAATCATGTATGAGTTGAGCTCTGATCTCGTCAATGCTGATTAAAGAGGCACACACACACATACGCAGGCTTGTAAAGTCATTATGGGCACAGTGGCTGTCTAACCCAGCTTCTGCTCAATGTAAATAATTAACCGTTTCCATTTACTGACTTTCTATAAGGAGCCTCAGCCTGAGAATCAGCACAGACTCAGAGAGAGGATTGTGCAACGGCGAATGACATGTTACCAGAGGGAGTCACACCAAGACAAGCCGTGTTTGTGCTGACACGGCCGATCAATACTGTTTGATGGTGATTTCAAATGGGCTGCTGATTGGGAGGTTTCAGCTGGGTTCGATACACCTCATCTGTTTGACCAAGATGTGCTTTAGTGGGCTTCCTCAGAGAGATTAGATTAATAGTGACTAGAGGCCGACTGATGATCGTCACAGCGGTTGTTTCAGACGATGTTCAGCTTTTGGTTACACAACACATCCACTCATCAGTATCAGTGCTTATGATTCTCCTGGTATAAAAGTAAAAAGAATTCCCAAAGCTATCATATTTATTATATCAGACATTGGCCACTATTATTGACTGTGTATTCATATTGGTATTCGCATTGACTGCTTGAGGTGAATGTGTATGGTGAGTGACAACACAGATTAGAGATTTCAGTGGTTATATGGAGAGAAAACTTCACCCAGCGCTGAAGTAAACAGAGATGAAGTAGCCGGGATGCGTCATACTGTAGAGAACGCAGCGGGCATGAAAATGAGTAAATTGGGTGGAGGGGAGACTCCTCTTACATGGAAAATGCTGTCAACTAGAAACTTCACTGTGTTTGAAGAGTTTGTTAGACTAAGGTTTTGCAAAAAGTTGTGATTCATGGTTCAAAATCCTTAAAAACAGAGGATCCAGTATGTAAAGGTTACACTCCCTATGCAAGAAAAGGCATATGTTGGCTACTATCTTTAGAAAAGTACCATATTGTTGTGCTATCAATCATATTTTAAAGGTGTCGTTTTTTTCAAATGGGGGCTATCTCATTTTGAAACAAAACTCTCCATCTTTTTTCAGACGTTTGTCCTCTTTGGTCCAGAGACAAATCAATCTGAGCCAAGAAAGAAAAACCTGCTGTCGGCAGAGATATGGGCTCAGATTTGCTTCCCGAACCTGCACATACGAAGTTCAAGATTCGCCGTGTGAGGTGGTGAGTAATAGATTTTCACATGCACTTAAACCCAATTTCCTAGGCACCGTCACACTGTCTGGCAGCGATGTTGTGATAACCAAAGAATCAGTGCCAGTTATTATCAGGCAATTACTGTAATTATACCTTGAACATCTTGATAAACACCAGCAAATCACCAGCCTTACAATGATAATGTGGGCAAATATAACTCATATTTATACTGGGGCCTAATGTGACCTAATTCCCCATCACATGGCATTTTGCATCAACTCCCACAACAAAATTAAACCATGCGAACTTTGTCTCTCTCTCTCTCTCTCTCTCTCTCTCTCTCTCTCTCTTTTAACCATGGAGCTTCAAAACACAATGACATTACTTGAGGTGAAGCTTTCCTCCATCCCTCCCTCCCTCTCTCTCTCTCTCTCTCTCTCTCTCTCTCTCTCTCTCTCCCTCTGTCTGCCTCTATTCAGATCACCTTTCCTTGCGTAATACGGCTCATTCATAAATCAACACCACACCTCTGGGAAGGGACTCTAGACGGCTGCTGTAGAATATAGACAATAACCACGCAGGGAGGAATTTTACTGCAGTGCTCGGTTGTATGATGTCATGCCACATCACGGTGCAGTGTAAATATCAACTTTATTGCTGTGACTGTCGGAGGAGTTACATAAGTAATGCTACATTCTGCACTTCAACTTTCTCCTTTAAAGTTGACTTAAAGGAGCAGTTCACCCAAAATACAAAAAAGGGGTACTTTCCCACTAAGATCTATTCATCCAGTTTCTATATGACTTGGCGAGGTTTCCAGTCTGTCTCCCTTCACCCCAATGCGATGCGACTGGATGGGTAATCTTTCGTGGAGCCCAAGCCATCAAAAATTTACATGTGAAAAACAACAACAGCTATTTCCAAAAACAACGATACGAATACCAGACATAATCCGCAGCCCTCTGGGATGAAGAATTTCATTGGGAGCTATTTTCTACTGAAGAGCACCAGCAAACTATATCTATCCGCCCGCAGCAAGTATGAATTTGAGGTCGATAAATATAGTTTGCCAGTTTGTTCTTCCATTGCATGTAACATCTAAAATCTTGACATATAGGCAACTTTGCATTCCATTTAACATATAGAAAGTGCATTTAAATTACTTATTTGTACCACAGAGATATAAAAATGTGAACAAAAGGCTGAAAGGGGAAACTCAGCCTGAAGAGCGCCCCTTTATCTGTGTTTCAAATACAAATACGTTTTCTGTGACAAAGATCTACATTAGCTTAGGAAGGATGTTTTTATTCTTTTCTACCACTCCTTGAAAAAGTGCCATATTTTGAAAACGTCTGTTATTGTGTATTTCTATGATATCTCACTGCGAATAACAAAGATGATTTTTGTTACCCATGGAAACAGTACAAAGCAGCATTGATGTGTATTAGAGAATAATTTGCTGTCAATTTCAATTACATGCAGCTTATTTTATTGTCTATCGTGTTTTAGCCCACTCTGTTTTAAATAACTGATACTATTCTCTATCTGTTTTTTTTCCCACACACCTTTCCCACATTCTGGCAATCACTGTGTCACTGTCTGGCTTTGTTTATGCCCCTCTAAACCTAATCTTCACATGATTATAGAGTGTCTGTGTTTTTGTTCTACCTCACAGAGACAGAGGCATCATTGTGAGCGCGACACGAAGCAGAACTACTTTGTTTTCACCCCAGGTAGCCTAAACAGCCTCAACAGCAGTAGTTAATGGCGGCAAGATATGATGCCCTGTGTTCCTTTATGATGAAGAAAAAAAAAGATCTTTTTTTTGGGAGCGTCTAAAATTGGAGCATCTTCACATGTTCTTTAAGAATTTGATCTGGCTATAAAAAATAAGCTTTTTTTGAATTTTGGCAGTCCATCATACCTCAAAATACATGTCTGTTTTACTCCATTGTTTCAAAACATAACCGTTTTCACCAGACCTAAATATACAACTAAACCTCAAGTTTAGTTTCCACATGCTGTCTGCCCTCTTATGAAAATATAAAAAGCTCAAACAACAGATGTGCAGAGTTAAAAACTATCCTCAGCTCTGTAAAATACCATGTTACCCCGTTTAGTGATAAGGTGTCTTCCAACAGTGCTGCAGTTACGGATTGGGCCTTTATAACCCCTTGTCTGTCCCTCTCTGTTCTTTCTGATTACATCAGGTAATTCATCCCTAAGTGATGTTTACCCATGTTGAGTCTATTTTACGCTCTGCTATCATAATGACTAGCCTTGATGTGAGCCAACAAGCACCCATTGTGTCGCTCTGCCCTCACAACCAAGTTATTGTCGTCCAATCTCCCAAATCCTTGAGACTCTGTATTTAGTGTTAGGGAGACGTTGGTATGTTTTCTTTTTTTGCCCCCGATTTATTTTTTATCAGTGCTATTGGAAAAAAAGGCTGGTCCTTTGTGTCAGTTTTAGGGTTTTTAGTCACCTAATACACCATGACAAACCAAGAATCCTTTTCGCGTTATTTGTTTAAATAATGATAAATCCAAAAAATAAAAATGTCTATGGATTTTATACCAGTACTTCTTGAGAAAACAGGCTCTCTTTACTGTACTTTTCTGTTTTGACAGATGAACAAACACTATTTGAGCCATTATGATATTGCGAAATGTAAATGCCAAGGATAATTCGGTGCTACTATTTGATGGAGGTCTGGGTTCAGGATGAGCAGACAGGCTTTATTTCTGTGCTGCTGCTGATTTGCTGCAGACACGTCCCGATGGAGGACATAGGTTTATTTGGAGAGACATCACAGATTCTATATTCAGCCGCGACAACAGCAACTCACATCCATCTTGGCAGCCTTGGCCGGGCCGGGTGTCATGAACTCACTCGATCTATAGATGAGCCCCATCAACATGAGGACGTCCACCCCACCCCACCCCGAGAAACTTCACTCATTTGACCTCATGACATCATTGTAAATAGACACAGGAAGGACATGGCAGGGATCTCTATGTATTTCATTTTATGGGATCAACACTGTTTAGTGTGACAGGAAGTCATGTCAGCCATTTAAAAAATCATTTTACATTTCTCATAGATGGATATTCATATCTTTCATCCTTATTTTTAAACCGCAGCGGCTCAATAATGTAGACCTATTTGGAAAACAGATGGTCCAAGCCAAAATTAGCCTTAGCTAGTGCATGATAACCCATGGACTAAATTTAGGAGGGCATAAATGATGCCTCGTCATTTTCTCAAAGGGAACATTTACATCCTCTGTGGCACAATGTGTTTCAGCTCTGGAGCTCTCATTTTCGGTGTCTGGACAGTGGCCATTGACTCACATGCCTGAGGTCTGAAGGGCTCTGAGCCGAGGTCAAAGAAGAGACTCACGGGTGAGCTAATCAGCTCAGGATTTTATACTTGTAAAAGGTGCTGACAGCCAACAGGGAGTGGATCAGAAGCGAACGAAGAGGCAGATTAGGCGTCATGTATGTGTGAGAATGAGCAATTCTGTCTGTGTATCTTGTCTGTTTTTATGTATGTGTGTGCGTGTTTGTGTGTGGTCTATGCTGACTGTGTGCGCACATGCAAGTGTTCATGTGTGCATGCATTGGAATGTTTGGGTATTTTTGTGTGCACGTGTTTCTCTGTGTGTGTGTGTGTGTGTCTGTGTGTGTGTGTGTTAGCGGCTGCAGCTAGATTACCCTAGCTGAGTTGCCAGAAAGCAGATGTCCTCTTACTCTCCTGATAAAGTGAGGACAGTCGCAGGCAGACGTTCAGCTCTGACTTCTTCTTTCCTCCATCTGTCTCAGTGTTGGCCAGAAGAAACTAGATCCTGCTGTTCCCCTCACACATCACCTAAAAGGGGACGTATTAATCGCCTTCCTTCATCATGCAAGATGGCGATGATAGACCACTTTCAGTAGCATCATAACAGCATGGTTTATTTTTGTCTAACTGAGGTGACTGATTAAATTAGGATGATATGACATAACTGAGTGTCTCTATCAGAGCAAGGTTGGGTCTGGTAGGCTTCTTCCAATTTGTAATCAATCACAGATTACTTATTAACATAGCATATACAATTTGATTTATCAAAGGCACTCGACAGTTCTGTAAGTGTATCTATTTTTAGCATGGAAACCTTTACTTTGTGCAAAGTTGTACCTGTTGAGCTTTTCAGGACCAAACTCAGCTATTCCTGACAAAACTATACTGAGTAATCGTCCAAAAGGTTCAAACTCAGGAATCTCATTACTTTAAACATTACTCTTACCCCCTGAACTCATTGAAAATGCAGCAAATACGGAAAATATAAAAAAAAAAATCAAATCTCTGTAGTTTTGCATAGTGCACCTTTAATGGCCATCTTCCATTTTTACATTTCATCTTTAACCTGAAAACTTGTAATCAGTGACTCATGACTATTCGTTTAATAATAACTGTACCACCAGTCAAAGTCATCTGTTAAATAATCTGATGATGATAGACTGCCTCCAGTAACACGATGACTTATTTTTCTTGGCAGCAGGTGACCTGAGTGATTAAAACAGCAACAGAATTCAGCGCAGTGACCTGTGAACCAGAGAGGAAATTCTGTAAAATCTGGAGAGCGATGGAGAATTCACTAACACACATCCCAGCTTCGGCTATATTTAGAGAGCTCCTACGTAGAAACCTAGCCCGGCTGCCAGAGGAAAAAGATGGATGAAAGGAGGTCTGTTATTGGGGTTATCTAGTGGGGACCTTCCATGCAGTTTCACTAAATTCGGCTCATGACAAATCCAGCAGGCTCAGCAGCAACTTCTGCCCTCCCAGAACCCCTCTCAAAGATTCTCTGTAAATGAGCGAGTGAGAGATTTCAGCTATTGCACATCTACTGCAACACCAATAGGAATGAAAGAAGAATTTTTGAAAGCATACTATTTAATAAGTTAACATACGTTTTTTTTATTGTTTTGTTCAGAGTGTTAAAGTCACAAGAAAACTGTATTTTAATGCTATGACGACATATTTCTGGTTGAAACGGGTTGTTAGGATCAGATATAACAGGAGGAGGGACTATTTTACGGTGTTCAAAGGTTACCAAATTTTGAGGTGTGTTGTGATATGGAGAATGATTTTTCTTTGTATCGTGTCTTTACTCGACACCATAGTTGTAAAAACCCTTTCCACACCCTGTTGCCAATAGCAGAACCTAACCAGCAGCTCTCTGTTTTTAGTAGCTAACGTATTCTTTTTGGCTGACCTACTGTACAAAGTTAGATACATTAAGTGGGGCACCCAGTGTCATATTTTGTTTGGGGACACCCTGAGATACAGCCTCTTGTAGCCTGAAAATAGGCACTCATATAAGATATGGACATTGATGACATGTCTCAGTCAGACTGTCTCGGCTTTTGACCCACTCTGATCAATCTCCCTCTTTTTGTCATCCGGGGTGTGATGTTATCAGTGTGTGGATGCAACTTAAAATGTGACCAGATGTTCTGGAGCTGGCAGGTCAAAGGTAAAGTGAAGGTGAAGATGTAAAAGCACATGAAGACATTTTTCCCCTCAAACACAAAGGGGTCATGAGCAATTCATCAAGATCTGCACTTAAATATATCTCCATTACAAAGTGTTTTTATGTAGTAAATGTTAATTCTAGTATCTAACTGTATGTACATGAGAAAGGTATTAATGATCATGAGAGTTGAATGAAATGCCTACATTGCAATTTAGCTTAGTAAGACAGTGCAAGAAAAGACGCTCTCACAGTTATACACATTCATAGCTCCGATCTTCCCAGTATAACCACATTATTCTGTGTTAACCAGCGAGCAGCTCCAATGGAGCAGCTGGAGACAAAGTGTCTACTCCTGAACAACTTTATGGTAGTTGTTGAGGGAGGGGAGAGCTGTTCATTCGCTTTACAATAAATGAGTCTGACTTAAACCCAAATACAATGTAGGAGTGCTGTCTGATAGCATCTGAAAATCTTTTTCGTCTGATATGTTTAGTCAGGGTGAGGTGCGGCTCTTAATCACAGCGACAACTCCTTTTCTAATGTACGGCATTGCGACACTGAGGGCCATGACCCGGGGCTAAAGGCAGTGACAACAACAAATTCTGGTTTAATAAACCACAAATAAATGAGTCATAAATACCTCCGAACAACTGTTTAACTGGTTGTGTAATGCTGGTAGACTATTACTGACAAACAGCAGATTTGGACTCAGAAAAGGGTTTGACCCACCTTGGTCATGACCTATTGAACTAGGTGAGACGTGACATCGATTTTAAAGTAAAGCAGCTAAAAGTGGGTAAATCATGAGGTATGAAGTGGGCATCTTTTGTCACTGGTGTTTCACTCATTTAGACCCATCCAATTCAAGCATCCAGCAATGATAAACTATTGCAATGCTGTAGTATTTGCATAAGTTTTTCATATAAAAAATCCTTCCAGTCCAGTATAGTGTTCAGTTTAAGGAGCCGGTGGGCTTGTTTTTCAAGCTCTCGGAATATTTGCACAATATAAAAGTTTCTGTTAGATGTTCTTTTCACCCTCAGCAAATATGAGAAGACCGAATAGCCAGAAGCCACACAAATTAAAGTTCAATTAAATGTGTTTGCACAACAGGTGGAACTTGAAATGGCATGGGACTTACACAAAAATGCTCCAGGAACTGTAGTTATTTAAATAACAATGCAAAAAAAAGATCACGGTAGACTGCATGCTGACTAATACACGAGGGCTTATAATATTAACCACTGATTTTTTTCCCCTTTAATGTTTGTAATACTGAGTTCTGTCTTGGACTTCAAATTGAGAGAAAAAAGGGGTAATGATTCAAGTGGGGTTTTAGTTTTGATTAATACGGCTTTCCTAACATATTTCGGAGGATTTCAGAACTTCAGTTTCAATATTTCATTCAGTGAAACCAGGACTTTGTTGTTTCTCATACTTTTCTGAAACACACAAGCATGTTTGCACTGAACAAGAGGGGTCAGAGCGGCAGCCAAGAGCAGCACCCCTGTAGTCAAGGGCTTATAGGTCTTCCTGACAGACACATGGGGGGTGCTGCAGGAACTGAACCTTTAACCTTTCAGGCACAGGAAGCTCTCTCTCTCTTTCTCTCCAGGTCACCCTGCTGCCCCTGTGTCAGATAGAGAACCCAACTTATAAATAAATAGGTATTAGAAGCTTAATTCTTATTTCAGTTTCTTTTCAATATCTCCATTGATCTTTCAACGGATTTCAATTTAATTTTAAATGGAACTAGACACTTCTATTTTTTAAAAAAAGTAATAATAAAATAAGTGAGAGTGTGTGTTTTTCACTGAACAGCAGGTGATGGGTTTTGTGTGTCTCCAACATAAGAAAAAAGGTAAGGAGCAAGAGAAGACATATGTGATTGTGAGACCTCACTAGCACTCTCACCACTAATTACTACAAAAAAAAAATCCAATCTATGCATACTATCCAGCTTAGTTAACGTTGCTGACCATCCAAGTTCAAACTAGTCATATTTGCCATACTAGATTTAAGTTAATTTAGTTCTCTGACCTGCTGCATGAATGCATAAAAAAGAAGTTATTGTCATTTGGACCAACATGACTCTTATGCATAAAACAGAAGTACCTGCTGAACTAAGTTGCCTTTCACTATTATAGATCTGGATCTCATGCTGCTTACCAAGACCTACAATGTTGCAATGTTTTGCCAAAATCAAAGAGAAAAGGCTTAAATCACATAAGAAAAAACATGTTAGTCTGAATGTGAGACAGTCTGACTGACTCTCAGTCAAAGATGGAGGCGTCTAATCTGCCTAATGGTGTTTTCAATGAGCACAGAAGCAGTTGGAAGACCTATAGCTTCGTCTGCAGTTTTGTCTGCTTTCAGGCTCACTTTGTAGGACAACAAATTTTCAAACAGGGGATAAGGTCTCTATTTGCAAATGATTCAGGCAGAGCTTGACTTTATAAGAGGCTCTGCTGGTTTACACTCTGCTGTTTGACATGGTCAGTATCTGATGAGAGAAGATCCACAAAGTAAAAGTTACACCCCACATCAAAATTAATATTTCAATTTGATTAATACCTAGTCATAAATAGGCTTAAAACAACTGATCATTGACTATTGTGAAAGTAGTGAGCAATTGCAAATTCTAAGGAAGTGCAGGCTTACATTAGACTAACCTACCACCTGTGGTCAACATCTGCCCCAATAAGCTGTACTAATCAGGTCACATTAAGCGCTTGCTTACTTATGTTTTCACCAGATTTCCTTTTCCATTCAATTTTGCCAGTTAGCCAATTTGCGGTTCTTTGGCTCCGCCCACTGATGTTAACTCAACCAATGAGTTTATTTCTGCCTCTGGGGGACATTTGTATATCTAAACTCCCCTCCGCCTGTCCATTGTACTGAGTCAGCGGCCATGCGCAATAGGTCCAGAGGAGGGCTGTGCTGTGTAGGTTGTACATAAGATCTCACTCTGTCTGGGGGATTGCAGACACTGTCGGCTATGGAGAGCAGCTGAGAGCCTTGACTTTCCTTGCATTCGTGTTATTACGCGCATTCGCCGCCTATCTTCCAGACGCACCGAGGTACGACTCTTACAGCAAATGGGAAAACATACATTCAGGATAGTTTGACGGCTTCTCCGGGATCTCTCCAGGGCCCCCCCATGACTGACCATCACGGATCACCGATGCAGAGAGCGACGACGATGCGGTGACTCTCTCTGCTCTAGCTCGTCCCTCGGTCCCTTTTGCCGGTTCCAGTTGGCGCTAACAGAATAATCCATGATGAAGTTCAAGCCGAACCAGACCAGGACCTACGATGGCGAGGGCTTCAAGAAACGAGCGGCGTGTCTGTGCTTCAAGAACGAGCGTGAGGAAGAGGTAGGGGACCCGGCAGCTGGACCATATAGATATCGGCAATTCACTAGGGTGCCAAGGTTGTGTGTTAATTCGTGGCCTAGACATTATCCTGCATCCAGTCAGTCACAGAGCACAAGAGCTCATTGTAAAGACTCCATCTAACCTAAAATATTACGTGTCAAAATTAAAACGCCGACTTTCCTCCTCATTTTTCTATTTCCATTCCTTTTATTATGCTTGAGATATTTTGATTTTACATTTGACTTGTCCATCCAAGCCGCCACCTATGCCGAACACTGATTTTCTATCTGTCATTGTGGGCTGGAGAGTTTCCTGCCGCTGTGCGCACGGTGCCATCCAGTTTAGGCTAGTTTGAGGAGCACACAGAGAAAGAGAAAGGGGACTTATAGTAAAAATAGCGAAAGCAAAATACACAAGCCTGCCGGTCAGTAGCTTTCAAAGTAAAACCTATGAAGGAACCCAAATCGGGAAAATGTACGACGTAAAAGTGTCGCGTTTATTTTGAAGAGAAAGGTGTTCAATTTCCGGTGTGACTCTTGCTAGCTTGACGCTCAAACTGTAGCCGACACAGAGGGGGCGAGGCGCTCTGTTGCACGTTTTCCTCTTAACATTTGGGTTATGTTGATTCAGGAGATAAGAATATGGGTCACAACTGCTTTATAAATATAGTTATCATTGTATCTGTCACGTAAAGAGGCGCGACAGACTGTTAATTGGCAGCCACGCAGTGTCCATTCATGACTGCGCTGCAGCCCGGCCTTGAGCGGGCAGCTGTGTTGTAATTATCTGTATGAGGATTTAAAGGGGCTGCGCAGTCTTTCAGCATGTAAATAATGCAGTCAGAGTTGACAGACACGGTGCTGCTGCAGTGCTTGGCAAGTGTTACTCATAAGAACACAAGACCATCTTGTAAATATTATTACGAAGGCATAAATATTGCTTTTTTTTAACGGTTTCCCCCTCAAATGTGTTTGTTTTTGGACTCTGATTCAGTGACGACATTCCCTAATGAAAAAGCACCATAATAATCCTGCAGTATTCCAATAGCAACTTTAATATGTCTCTGGTGTTCAATAGAGAGTTAATAGCTAAACCTGTAATCTTATATTTCTGTATATTTATGGGTCATTTTTAGTTTTGTTGTCCTATCTGCATAGTAAAGGGTCCTTTTTTAAAATGACTGTAGGATTACCATGGTTCTTTTTCATAAGGGAATGCCCAAATTTCTGCAGCCTGGCCTGTCAGCCTGGCATAGGCTAACTATTATGCAATGAAGAAAAAAAAATACACAGTCTGATATGACTAGACTGGCACAGAGAGCCCTGTCTGAGCCCTCCAGTGTTGTTTACACACACACACACACACACACACACACACACACACACACACACACACACAAACAACACGTGTACTGACATGGCCTTTCTGGAGGTTACCATTCATGTCTGAGTTCTAAGGACACTTTATTGAAGGATTATAAGAAAGAGACAGAAAGACTTCCTACATTTAGTTGTGACTTTCTATATACATTGATATTTTATAGTCATTATTATAGTAAATGCTTATACATGAGCTCTTGGCTAATTTTTACAAGAGCTTGTATGCACTCATGGTTTATTCTAATAGCTTTTCATATAGCCTGTAGCCACAACATAGGACAGAGGATAAAAGATTGTGACAACAGAGGCATGAGGATCCCCAGGCTCAGACAGGCATGTTGACTCATGCTGTCGTAGCGATCACACTCTTCAAAGTACGGGAGCCAATTTGTACCTCAGAGTGTGAGAGCAACATTGTTTGGGGACTAATGCTGATCATTTTTGCAAGCAGCCTGTGGGATGTTGGACTTTGTGCTATCAATACAATCAACACAATCTCGCGCTCTCTCTCCACCTCCATCGACATATCCATGCAACACAAAACGCAAACACACAAACACAAACACACACTGTTGATAGACACAGGATCTCCAGCTGTCTTTGTAGCTGTGGCAGAGCAAGAGCCACACATGCCGCCGGAGTGTTTTGTTTTAGAGAGGAGCACAGAAAGCCGAGCCCCCGGGGCAAGGTACACTGTGACAGCAATTAAGCTCCCAAGCAGAGCGGCCAGATCTAGACAGCGCAGAGGGACAGCAGTGATAGTTGGGTGGGCCACCTGAGGTTCAGGGCACGTGAGTCACTTTGCAGTCTGTGTGTGCAGGAGAGGATGTCTCTACGTTTTAGGCATTCGGCTGACAGTCTTACCCGGAAACGTAGTTAATGCAACAGTAGAAGTTTGCATGTTACCACCCAAACAAACAATTTATGAAGCAATAGTATTCAATATAAGTTGCAAATATTCCAGTGTTGCTAGAGCATTAATTTAGATAGAAGTGATAGATGATAATAGGCTATAACTTGAAATAACGAGTGACTACTTCTTCATACAGTTTATGTATCAGAATCAGAATACTTTATATTTAGACATCTACTGTGTAATTTAAATTTAGGCTAGGAAATATACTTCTCTTAACGTAATGTTGATACACTTCAGATCAAACATGACTTTTGATAGTTAGATAATGTGCAGCACGCAGTGGAAGCCACAATACGGAGTTTATAAGCTGTTTTGTAGCTAATAAATAGTTTCTCTAAGTTCATCAGTTTTTTTCACCTTATTGTTCAACACTCCATGTTGTCACGCACCACCTGCTTCAAAATGATCAGGAAAGAGATGTCAGTGTGCGAATATGCTGTATGACAAAGTCACCAGTTGAGACTATCCGCCTCTTTGAGTGTTTTTTCTCTCTCTGCCTCTCTCTCTCTCTCTCTCTGTCTGATTAACTATTTTACCGTCTTAGTGCCATTGATTCGGCCTCGGCACTTCTTATATTACGGCTGTTGGTGATAAATAAAAAGCTCCGTGTGCCTCTCTCTGTCTCTTTCAATCTTCTCGTACACTCCTTCACCCCGCTCTCTCCCCATCGCTCATTCTCTCTTTCCGACACCCGGCCTGGCATTTGGAGCCTTCTTTATTTGACAGCGACATGCGTTCCTCCTCGGGGAGCAGGAGGTGTTTATGTCCTCCAGAATATCCCTGCCTGCTGCCCTTATTGAATGGTTATCATGGCCAGTGCCTTACTGCCTGTGGTAGCTCTCATACCTATATATATGTATTCATATCAGTTATAGCTACATAGTATTTATGTTGTATGAAAGAGCACTGGATTATGGCTTCTTGTATTACCTTAACACCTGCTTAAAGCTTCGCTGTCTATGATTATGTCCTCATAAAAATGCCCATAAACTAGTGGAGAGTTTCAAATCCCATTGCTTTGACCCTTGCACTTACTATTGATTGCTTGTCATGTTTGTTATCCAAGAATATAAGCTTGTTTTGCTGTTGCAGTCCATGTTGGTCACGTTGGATAAGGGAGGTCAGCTATAACGACGAAATGACAGATGTCGGTGTAAATAAAGTCCAACATTTTGAAGGTTTTTGATACTGTTTTCCATTGTTTGGGCAAGAGTTGGGATTTGTTTTGCTCCGGCATATTCCAAACCTCCATTTTCAGGTTTGGGGGGGCCGGCCTGGGGTCTTGGAGTTGCAAAACAGTGAAATCTCACTGGGAAACTCTGTGGTATGCCCTCCAGGGTGTATCTTTCACCTCAGCGCCACTTCACCCCTTCCCTCATTCCAAATGTGTGGGTGTTCTTTGCTCAGAGTTCGGCTGTTACCTGACCCCTGACCTGTGTGTGTTGGTCTGACTTGCTCATTTATTTCATCATTATGTCATTGTTTGAGACAGTGGTGGTGGATGGTGAGCACTTTTTCCTCAGATTAAATTCAGGGAATTTATGATTTTATAGATAGCAGAGTGACAGTAACAGTCACTCTCAGTTGAAAGTGACAGGGAAGATAGGAGAGTGTGTAAACAAGATTTATCTGCCTTTTATGGAAAGTTACAGCCTGGATGTTTTCGCACCAATAGACCATTTTACAGTTACTGGTCCATATGTGACGAAAAACTCTTACTTCCTGGATTCATAAAAAATGGCTAAATATAGCCTGTGCTGTATATTCAGGGTGGACAAATGACAAATGTTCGTCCAGAGCAACAACAATATGATAAGGACAGGAGGCAAACTGCTCTGTCCTCACTGCAACGGAAGCTGTGTGGATTTTGTTTTGTATACATCCACACAATCGGTTTAGGACACGTTGACACTCTTGATCTCCTTTTAAGCCTGGCTGTAACTCAGCAACACAACCACAACAGCAGCTTTCTGCACACCCAGACAGGAGAGACAGAGGAGGAATACTCTTTCTCTTTCTCTCTCACACACACACATACAAAGTTACACAAACGCACAGAAACACAACAGACTTTCCTTAACTGGGTTACTAAGTTCATCTTTGCACGTTATTACAACTCACAATCCTCTGAGAAGTCAATCTGTTCTGGACTAGCCCTCTTTGCGTCCGTGTTAATTCCCCTTCCTGTAACATGTGCCGTTTACTGTACACACAAATAGGACAAACACCTGTTGTATGTTTCTTTTTTCCCCGGCTGCACACGCATGTACTTTTTCCGCAACACCATGCCAGACATTAATACCACTACGCAAATTCACAGCTACAAATGTTGTAAATCCCGCTCCCATCTTAACCTATAACAGGTGTGAATACGCAGGTGGCTGAGTTGGGTCAGCGTGGCACGTGATGTGGACGGCAGCTCGCCGTGCAGGCCCCTGCATGTGCCGTCCAATCGGTTTGGCCCTCACTCCCGGCTCAGTCACCTGGTGGCCCTCAGAGGAGCCCCTGCTAGTCATACCCACAATCCCATTAGGGAACGTAAGGGAGGCTGTATGGAAGCTTATCTGAGCCGGGATTAGCTGACAGACTGACTCTCGCGGCAGGATTACTGGATGCAGTGATAGGACAGGTAGAGACAGGTTGGGAGGAAAGGTGGATGTCACCATCTGCTGCAAAAAGCTGTGGTCATATGTTGACATGTGCTGTTCGTTGTCTGTTGTGGAGTAAATGCGCTTAAAAAAAAGCGATAGCAAAGGCAGACAGCTGGTTAGAGAGATATCAAGCCAGTCATAAGGTAACAGGTTTGATCCCTACAGCATCACTGAGTCAGACAGGGTTAGACGATGGCATTTTACCAATATCAGGCTAATATCTGCCTTTTTTTAATATTAGATGCTGCATTTCCATTTCTTCCTTCTCCATTCTGAGGTTATTCACTAGACTAGAACATCTTCAATATTGTTTGACAGCACTTCTTTTGTGTTTTTATTTAGCATTTTTTTGCAATTTTGTTTATTTAAAAATACTCTACTAATAGTTATTTTGTATATCAAATATATCAGCTGTTGGCAGTTTCAGTGTAAAAAAAATATCAGTTAATATAGATCTTAAAAAAAAAAAAAAAGGGTTGACCCCTACTCTCAGGGTGCTGCTGTTGTCCCTGTGCTCTAACCTGTGACCTATATGTATTTTTGTATCAGTGGTTTTAAGAGAAATACATTTCCAGTTATATTTGAAGTGCATAAAACTCCCAAAAATAGCAGACGTGAGTAAACAGACTATTGATGGGATTGTATTTAAGTACTATTCCAGGAGCCTGACTTGTATTGGATGTTTATATTATTACGATCTGTGTTCTGTTTGGTAAGACAGCTGAAGTGCGTTATGGAAAAGTGATTATGTTTACAGCAGGGGTGCTTGTGTCTGTGTTGTGGTCGCTATGCGGATACTGCCAGAAACGGCAGACACAGGCATATCTGATCCCTGCGTATCAGTGAACACTGCAACTGTAGTGTAATTCAACCTCGGCAGGCCGCTTAGCGAGCGCCGAGAGGATTTGAATCCTTCACGCCTGGTTTACCTGCATTGTTTACCGGGGTCAATTTTTCATGGAACCCCTGCAAAAAATGGCTCTGATTGAGGAGCATCACTGAACTGGAGAGTATCAGAAAAAGTGATAAGCCCATTGATCTTTAAAAGTTTTTATGATAGTAGTAATAAAAGTGCTTAAGTGACCGAAAATGTGAGAGCAAACCATCAATTAGTTCTAAATTGAGTCAGCTAACTTCTTTAACCCAAACCTCTCTCATTCTTGTTTGATATTTTACATTGATATCAAGAATTAAAATGGCAATTTAAATGTAAATTAACTAAGCCTGGCTATTTTTAAATGTGGGCCATTTTTCTCAGATTATCATACTCTACCCCTTCCTTGAAGGCTTCTTATCTCACTCAGAGGAGCATGAAACATTGATTAGTATGAGGACTGTGTGGTAGACTTGGGAGGCTTTAAGCGATGGCAGAGAGAAGCAGAGGTGTCGCCAAGTCATCTGTACGTGAATCTCAAGTCAAAAAGGGTCAAGGGTCAGAGAACAAGTCAAGTTCCAGTGTGGTAAGCTCAGTCAGGTTTAATGACAAGAGGTATAAAGTCACACTGAGGCAAAACTAAATGTATAATTTAGGTTGCAGAGGTCAGTTTTGGTTTTGGTCTAAATAATGCTGTGCCATGATCCATGGTTGAGCACAGGGAAGGCCAGACTCTCCCATTCTTGAGGTCAGGACCCATGTGTGGTCCCCTGTTGAATGTGCAAAACAAATTCCTCATTGCAGACAGAAATATGATGTCCAAAACACTGTAAATTTCCTAAAACACCGGTTTCTTTGGCAGGTGTTGCTGGTCAGCAGCAGTCGGCACCCGGACCAGTGGATCGTCCCTGGAGGAGGGATGGAGCCGGAAGAGGAGCCATGTGGGGCTGCAGTGCGGGAGGTGTTTGAGGAGGTGAATATAGTTATGAATGAATAAATGAACCAAGTGAATTTTGTTGTAAAGCCATGCCGCCCAAGCTGCCACTACCACATTAGATTATATGACACACAACAAACAAAAAAAGGAGCACACTGTGTGGGAAGTTCTTGTCAGAAACAGAACAGTAGTTTGTAGGTAAACGGAAATACCTTCATTTCACGTGGCAAGAACAACAGAACACAAAAATATTGCACGATGCATTGTGATGCATGAAGACGTTTTAATTGCTGCAAGGAGAAAAAGTGTCTCAGACTTTTCTCCTGGGTACCACTGTTTTTGACTGAATCTTCAAGTAGTCCAACAAGGAGAGACAAAGTCAGTTGAAAACTTTATTTAAAAGCAAAACACTCTGTGGTGAAACTCCCCCTATTTAATAGTACACCCGTGAATAGATATTCGGTTTAGGAGGCCACCCTTAGATGTTGGTGGTTGTAGGGTGGAGGAGGGGTGAAGGTATGCAAAATGACTGAAATGATAATATCAAACAGCATACTTCTGTGAACAGCACAATAAAACAGTAGTTGACGTATTTTTATAGACACTTAGGTGATTGAGAGGTGGGTGGTATCAGGCAGTCTTCCTGATTGAACTTGCTCATAAGCTTTTTATTGACAAAGATTAAGAACAACTGAGGATGCAGAACAATGCTCCTTCCCTTCTGCTTTTGTCTATAAAAATGAGCACTTTATAAAGTTTGGTAGTTGTCGTAGAAGACCCCTTCCCACCAGACCACATACATCTGTTCGCCATTATAAGAGTCATCCAGTCCTGCATCTATCCTATGTTAGAAGTGCAAACAATTCCCTTTTGGTGGGGAGTAGCCCAGCAAACATGTGACATATTGTGTACATTCATACAAGGGTGATGGTTCTTTCAAAAGAGATCGGTATCTATTGTACTTTAAACTGAGGATTTTTTATTTGTTTAAGATAAGTCTCATATATCTGTGTCAATAAAGGAGGGGACAGTTAGGGAAATTTCATGTATGAAGAGAATTTACTCCGTCTATTCAGTCAATTACAGGGAGCACCAATAGGGACAAAATACTGCTCTACTGGACTTTTTAGGTATTAAACTAATATTCTTATCAAGAGCAGCTGTGTCTTGCTCAAAGGCACCTTGAGAGGACATGTTGATGGACAGACAACTGTTGTGTGACGTTAACCTGTGGCATTATGGTTAGGAAAAGGTTTGTCTATTATTCAGCCTGCCACCTTTTCAGGAATCTTGCAAAAGTTTTTAGATTGACAGACTGGCATGCTTGAAGTTAAAAATGTTCCTCAAGCCATAGAGAACTATGCCGCCATTCAATTCCAGTAAAAACATCAAAAAATAACCAAAATTGGAGTCGCGAGGTTTAAAACCAGATGGAAGCAATATGCATGTTAAAGGAGTCCTGGGTGTCAGTGGCTGGATGACTGAGGAGTCCGGTGGTATTCCAGAGGTCCCGCTCGGTGGGAATGTTGTGTCCTCGGCCACGTCAGCAGTCTAAACTTGGCTCCCCGCTGGATTCCTGGGTATTCACCGGCCCTGCAGCCTGGCCTGCTGGACACATCACTGGGACACAGTGACACTTCTGAAGTATCCTGAAAAGGGATCTGGGGAAGGGGAAAGGACAAATTCATGTCTTCACAGTAATTTGATTGCTGCTGATTACATATAAATTAAATAACTGCAAAGCGATATGATAAGGAGATAAATAAAAGTTTCAGTAATTCAAATTCAGGATTCAGACCAGTTTCCTATGTGGGCTCTCAGCCTTACTTAACAGCACATGGGAAGATTACAATAGTGGGTTTTGTGTATTGGTAGATTGTACTAATAATTCATCTATTATTAGACTAAGCCCAGCAAATATGCTGTCCTTGATTCCCTCACACAAAGATTATATTAAACGTTCAAACGCTCAAACGCTCGGTGGCTTCGTGTTGATACCATCTTACAGTTAAGGAAAACAACAAACAATGGTTAGATTTTGGCAGACAGTTTCGTAGAGATTCCCACGGAATGAAGGCCTGAGAGGCTCCGAGGCCACAGAAGATGAAAATGAACTTGAGAACAAAAACAGTTCATTCTGGTACAAGGACGTATTGTGTAGCTTAGTTCTGAACTGTATGTGTTTAGTTAACGATTGGTTGACTGCCCAGTATTCATATATCAACAAAGTCTGATAGGCTACTGTGGAGTGCAGCATGTAAAAGCAGGCCTCCTGGCTGAAGCAGGCTGCAGGCTAAGGTGGAGCGCATTATATTCTGTATAGTCATAGTCAGGCTCTCCTGCTTCTCTCTGTTGGTGTTGTTCAGTGTCCTTTGATGCCATGTTGTTATAATATAGACATATTTATGCTTCTGGGTTTCCAAATCAGTATATGAGCAAAGGTGAAGTTCTTAAAATGATTGAAATTTAATACCAGATCCATTGTTTTTGATTCAGACTATAGCCTGTACTTTGACTTGTGCTTTTTGTCTGTTTTCATTCTCCTTAAATCATTCTGTCCACCACCACCAGTCAAAAAAATCACAGAAAAACAATTGTTCTGTCTACCTTGCAGCCCTGGAAACCCTGTACACCGAAAAGGAAAGTTTTGTTTTTGTTTGTTTTTAATTTCCTTTTTCTGTTCCTCCTTTAGGCTGGTGTGAAGGGTAAGCTGGGACGCCTGCTTGGTGTATTTGAGGTACGCTCTTCATTGTCTCAAGTGGTCTCATGTAGTCAGGAAAAAAAAAATACCCAAATTGCAGCTGGGTGCTTATTTTTTCACCCAGCAGCATGCAATATGCAATTTGTGTGGAATATGTATTTTTGTATTGTATAGTGGTTTGTGTTGACATGTTCTGGAGACTCCAAAGTGGTCATTTAAGACCTATTTTGAAACTCCCGTCCTGTCAAAAGTCCAAGAAAAACATTGTCTTATTTAGGGGTCACAGCTGACCTACTCCGTGCCTCTGATGCTGGTGAAGCTTCTATTCCACAAAATTCTTCTCATTCATTTAGAATGATTTAGAAGACTATGTACACACCTCAGACATCAGCCTGAATGTGTCCATTTCATATCTTACAAATAGAAAGGTCTCCTAGGTACTCGTACTCGTCAGCTACTGCAAGCTCTGGTCCATTTTATATATTAAATATTGGTGCATATCTCTATATAGTCCTACCTGTAATAGCTCAATGATGATGAAAAGTGAGTTTGTTTTATTTGGCCTTGTTAACTCATCTGACATTTTTCAAAGGCATCTTTGCTGCCAAAAATGTAGGGAGTCATTTTTGACTTTAATCTTAATTTTGAAAATCGTGTCCAAACCAGCTGCCCAGTTCTCTTTATCAGCTAAGCGTCATCTCAAAATGTTTATCAAGCCTGTTCTCGTCTTCAGCTTGTTGAGAATGCTGCAGCCAGATCCTAACATAGAATTAGCAATAGGGTTCATATATCCCCATTTTGGGTTCTTTGCATTGGCCTTGCAGTTGATTTTACAACAGATTTTAAGATTTTACTTATCACTTTTAGAGCTTTGAAATGGCTTTATGTCCATTCTCACCTCATCAGAATCTTAGATTCGGTGACAAAACTCTTTTGTTGGTTCCCCGGCAAAATGTGACTATACTTTTGCAGTTAAAGCTTGCTTTTTATTTTCTATTTATTTATTTATTCAATCTCCTTTGTTTTTAATGTTTGTGAAACACTTTGTAACTATTATTTTGAAAGGCTATGTACAAATAAGGTTATTATCTTCATTATTTATTAAGTATTACTTTCCATTAGGGAGTTTCCTTTGGTTCAGTTTATATTATCAACACTGTCAAATAAGGAAATCAGAATAACTTTCATCTGCAAGTACAATAAATGTACAGGAATTTGTCTTGGTGACATCTTAGTAGATGCATTAACAAGAGCTGCGTCACAGAGCTGTGCTGCACATGCTGACACACATGATACAAAGACCATAATACCTCACATACAAATGAGGTAAACAGGAAAAACTGAATGGAGATGGACAGATGCAAATTTTACTGCATGGATTTGTGTATAGAGGTTGAGGTACGGGAAAGCCTCACAGTGCTTTTTGCCTTTGACTATGTTTATGTCAGTGCATCATCATGAATACTCATATTCCTTTCCCTTTAATCCCTGAAGCAAAACCAAGACCGGAAGCACCGGACATACGTTTATGTCTTGACTGTCACTGAAACACTGGAGGCCTGGGAAGATTCTGTAAACATAGGTACAAGTTTTTCCCTCTTGTGTGCACGTGTTTGAGTCCCACTGGCTGTGATGTGTGTGCTTATATGTGCTTAATGCATATGTGTGTGTATTTGTGTGCTACAGTGTGTGTATATATATATATATATATACTGGGGACTATATGGACCCTGAGGGTATGCAGTTAGAACAGGTGTCTATAAATCGAGTCCTCTCTTCTTAGCTGCAGTACTTCTGAGCTGTAATTCAGTAGGCAGTATATTACAGCTGTCATTAGCCTGGATGCCAGTATCCAGGGTTACTTTGTGAGGCACTCAGTGTAAAGCATGGTCTGTCAGTTACTGTAAATCTGAGCTTGCTGCATTAGCTTTTTACTTGTTCTTAAATGTACTGTGGAAGCCTCAGTAACTGACAGTGCAGAGGAGCTGATTTACAAATTTGATATTTTTCCTCGTTGGGTTTTGACCACTGAGTATACACTTAATTGGTGAATAAATTAATCTATCATTTAGTTTTGAAAATTACTCTTTTCAAATTTTCAATCTCCAGGCCTGTTTTCCTGTCTTGTCTTTCATGAGCGTTGTCTGTGTTTGTGTGTGCGCATGTCTGTGTACATAAGTTTGTGTTTGCATGTGCTGCATGCCTTTGTGTGTGTGTGTGGCAGTAGATGCAGCATCTGCCTTCACATGTATTAATTAATCTAATTAGCCAGACAAACAAATTAGCAGAAGGTAAAATGAGAAAGACACTGGCTCCTGTGGTGACTTACTGTATATTTCAGTACTTGACATTGGATTTAATGCACCCTGAGAAACTTCAACCTTGGAAAATAAAAAAAGTGTCTTGTCTTTTGCCAGGCAATATTATTAATTTCTGTATTTTATTGCTGTCTTACTACAATACTTTTTGGATATGGTTAAGTATAAGCTTCCAGTAACCCATGCATGATACTCTGTCTCCCTCTGCAGGCCGTAAGAGGGAGTGGTTCACGGTGGAAGAAGCCATCAAGGTGTTGCAGAGCCACAAACCGGTCCATGCAGAGTATCTCCGGAGGCTCCAGCTCAGCTGCTCCCCAACTAATGGAAACTCGTTACTCCCAAGCCCACCAGCAAACGACAACTACCCCCATTACAGTGCTACTGCCCCCTCGACGGCCAGCGTTCTGGGCTCCTCCCGCAGATAGGACTACCCCGAACTCCACTGTCTCGTCCACCTTAAGGCCTGGACAGTCAGCTGAAAGTCTGTACAGTCTACACCCTTGCATGAATCTATGACTTTTCAGAGTTACAGCTCTTATGTATGTAAAATTCCTAGTCTTAACCCCGGGACAGATCAAAGCCATTGCTGGAACTGTGGTAATGACTCATATCATGAGGCTGGAGAGGTAGCTTAAGCTCACCCCTCTGGTAGAAATACTGTCTTTCAGCAAAATCAAAGATCCGCTTTTGATTTTGCACAGTCAGCTGGCAAACACCGGACTGATGAGGTCAAGATTAGGAAGAGGAGACTGTAGACTCTGCTGGCATGAATGACACCCGTGACACCTGGTGAAGGAATGCCTTACTGAAATTTTGTATGAATGTTCTGTTGGGTTTATTTTATTTTATTATTTTTTGTAGTAAAATGGTTAAATCTGCTAGTAAATTAAAGGGTGATTCACCCCAAAATAAGTGTTTCCACATGGAATAGTATCTTAGAAACCTGTGGTGACATGGTATACACATATCATATCATTTCATATCATATCATATCAGGCTTGATGGATCTAACATGAAAAGAGACAGCAGAGCATTGATCTGTGTCACTGCTCTATCTTTCTTTTTATTTTGAGGTGAATTATCCTTTACATCAAGAAATCAGTAAAGAATGTTTTCTGAAGATGAAAAGTTTGCGGTTCTAAAATGAAATATTCACTACCTGAAATAATTGACACCATCTTTCTAAATCGAATGTTGGCACGAAAGTTAAAGCTAATATGAAAATTGGAAAGACATATTTATATAAAATACATAAAGATCAGCTCATTTAAGGAGTGAGTGATCCCAAAAGGCCATAATAAAACTGGCTTTTGGCCGTAAGTGGCAGGTTCAAAGGTCAAAGGTGTACTGTCTCGCTGGACGTTGCACCAGCTGTGGCTGCGTTGCTACCTCAGTAAACTGATGACTGGAAATAAGTTCTGATGCTGTATTTTTCATTTCACACAACCTGGGTTAGTTTAATTTCAGTCCAATGTCTGCAAAACACAAACCAACTAAAAAGGTCTAATTTAAAAAAAAAAAAGTTTTCACCCTTTCAAACTGCATAACATGTATCAACCAATCTGCCCAGTTCTTGGAGAGTCCTGTGCTTTTAAAACAAATGTATATAATGGTGCAAAGTAAATATCTTTGCCTTAAGTTGTATGTACTGCCTTGAACCAGGGTTGGAGTCAATTCATTTCAGTTCAGAAAGTGAATTTTATTCAAAATCCAAAAATGGCCAAATAAATAAATGAATAAATAAATTAAGCAAAATGAAAAAAATAAAAAAATCCTAAAGATTATATACCTCACCTTGAATGGAATAACTGGAATTGGCTGTTCTATCATTAACAAAGATTTAGTAGTTTTACCTTATTATCTCAAGTGAATTCTCTGTGTAGCCGAGCATGGCACCATGCCAAACTTAAGAGTCGGAATCACACCACTGATGCCAGAAGAACGCATTAAGGTACTGACATGATTGATTTTTAAAGTGCATTGGCTCCAGCCCTGCCTTGCATTATGATTGTTTTGCTCCTCATTTACAAGGACAAGGATCACTTGCATCCTAGGAAACCCCAGAGAGTCACTTGATCTATTATTGTTTCTCAGTCCAGGCACCATTTCTTTGTTTCAGCACTATCAGGAGAGAGATATATTTTATTTTGGCCCAGTAATTTATTAGGTAGTGCAATTTTAAGTATGAATGTGGTAATATTTTATGCCTCATTTAAGCTGCTGTCAGAGGAAGCAGAATCTTAAATGTTTTTTTCCTATTTAGTAATAAAAACCTAATTGTTTCTCATATTGGAGGTGAGAATATCACATTTCAGATTAATTTAATTTTCAAAGCTTATTTAATCATGCACATTGACAAAGGACACGTTCACAACAGCGTTGGGGAGACGTTTTAGAGGGAGACAGAAAGTAAACACACATGCACACCTTAAAGCTGCTCAGTTCTACCAGTTTTGTAAGACACTTCTCAAACCTGAAGGCTGCTGCTGCTGCCCAAAGTCATTTGACTGGAGCTGGTCAGTCCCTTAAGACATCTTACTGTTTTCCCTGAGGCTTAGAGACATGCCCATGTTCACACGCCTATGTTGACAGCTGAATGAAGACAGAAATCTAAACACAAACAGTGATTTGTAAATAACTTTGAAGAGAAACACTGAAATGTGTTTGAATTTTTACCCTGAATGAACCTATACAATTTCTCTTCATATTTTATATCTTTTTTTTTAAACAGTGTACAAATAGCAGAAAAAGACATGTACAAAAAAAAATCCTCTTCAATATGTATATTTGTATTATAGACAGTTGATGTGCCACAGGTTGAGGATGTGTGGGTTGTTCTGTGTGTGTAGAGTGGAGATGGCTGCATTTTCAAAGTCATGCTCTGGTGAAATCCACACTCTGAAGTCCATAATGAATGAGGAGTTTCATGTCAAAAGGAGATATTCCAAAAAAAAAGAAAAAAGAAAAAAATCAGACAATGGTCTTAAATGATTAATAGCACAAAACTTAAAAAGCTAGCGTTTTTAAAGGATAGCAGACAAAATAACAAAGTTAAAATAACTTTTACAGACTGGATCTTCAAAGAGTTATTGAGTAATAAACTTAAGTGTTTCCTTTTTTTTAATACCACATAAACAGTATGTAGTGTTTTGGAAATGAATTTGTCATGTGCAACTAGGCGCATATGACCTTAAGAACTAGCATCCATCACGTAATATAGATATAAAATGATGAATTTTGGAAATGCAGTCTTCAGTTTTAGAAAAGAAAGTGAAGATGGTGATGATAAAAAAGGATGTTTTGAAAGCTTTGGGAAGAGGATGAAAACTGGTTTACAGGCTTGAAATTTGGCATAGAGGAGTGTTTATTTTAGTGTGTTATTCAAACTGGTGCATAGTTGAAGAGATATTTTCTTTCTTCAGTTTTCCCATGGGACACAGACCCTCTGTGCTTCAATATAGACCCTGTAACAGATCAGTGGCATATGAACATCAGTTTATTGTATGTTGCAGTATTAGGGGATCCTTACCTATGGGGTCTCTGCTGCCTGAAGAGGTTTGCTTATTAACCCACACTATTACAAACTCAGCTCCACCATTTCAGCTGCCATGGATTTTCTGTCATGTCATGAATATCACACAGTTGGACCAGGGTCAAATAGTATGCACAAATAGTTTTTTGTGTGTGTCAGATAAGCAGGTTAGGCTACATTAAGTGTCATAACATCTAGACAATCAATCAATTGTCTATGATGAACAACTTACCGATCACGATTTGAATCTGAGTGAAAGCGAATGACTGTAAAAAATATAGACAACACATATTCTGTTCTTGTAAGTACCATCTGATCCTGGTCAGCAAGGAGTGTTTTTGATTCCTCTTTTCATTTTGAGAGCAAATGTGAAGAAACAACCCATATTTTTTATTTGAAAGATAGAGTAAGACATGTCAAAATTTAAATACGTGAGCCACCTCAAAGCTGTGTGTGTTTGTGTGTGTGTGTGCGTGCGTGCGTGTGTGTGTGTGTATGTGTGTTTTGTGAGTTGACGAAAATGAAAGAATACAACTTGTGCCATATTTACAGTGTTCTGGTATTCAGATGGAGACCCTTGGATGTCAACATTAAACACACCTGTATTCCTCTGACAAAAAATATTCTTTAACAAGTTTAACTGATATTAACTCTATATAATGAAGACTTACACCTTCTGAAACAGTGGGTGTTTTTCTGACAATTCAGCAGCAGATTGTTTGTTTTCCCACTTATATTAATATTTTAACCTCAGAGTTTGACTGTATCCTCCTTTTTTTTACATTTGAATGAACTAAAGGTATTTTCTCCTCAAAATTGCTATACAATGTTTTGGAATTTCACATATTTTATCTAACAGGGCACATAAGACTCTCTAAACCACTTATAGCATAAGATCTGAAGCCCCCTGTGTCCACCCAAAATAAACATGTCTGTACTCTTGATACTCAGAGGCAAGCGTGCACCAAATGTCATGTATTATGTGGATCTGGACAGCTTTGAATGTTTGCGTGTTATCTCAAAGGGAAGTATCCGGCACATGTTCAATCAAAGCAAGCTAAACCTTTGTCTCCATTTTTTCCTTGAATCTCATGCACAGTAGAATGTTAAGTTAAAGTGATCAAAAGACCTGTAATAGAAAGACTGTTTTCAGTAAAATGAACATTAAAAAGGGGAAAACTTATTGCAACCGTTTGAAGATTTCTTTTATAGTGTCTTTGAGGCAAATGTCATGATTACCTGATTTGAGAGATTAAAACTCAGCAGTAGGTTTGAATAGACTAGAAATAGAATAGAATAGAATAGAACAGAACAGAACAGACTTGTGGTCTACGCAGTAGAATAGCTTATAGAAAATGGTCTTTGTTCTCAAAGAGGAAACAAAAAGCCAGGACAGGTGCAGTGTGGGATAAACAGCAGAGCCATGATTCCTTGAAAAATGTGTTGTCTATAGCGTAAAAAAACAAAACAAAACACTTTTACCCTTGTTGGACTAGCTGACTGGAAAAACAAAGTCTGAGAAAACCTAATGATATTTTACAACATGTAAAGACACAACATTCAAAGACACACCTGGTGATGGGAACTTTTTTTCCTTTTTTTCCCTCTTGCAGTTTTCCGAGTGTCTCGTGCATGTAAAACCCAGAGGCGCTGTGCTTTGTCCCCAATGGGAAAATGAACTGTTGGGTTTGTTACTAAAAGTAATGAGTCATTGGACGATACACTCACTGTTGACGTACATGTTGGTAAATAGCGTGACACCTCAGAAAACCTCGAATATAAATTAGTCTCGCTCGGGATCAAATTAAACTATGCGCGAGTGAATATTTACACCTGGGTATCTATTTAGCTTGTTTGAAAGGGCAACAGGTGTGGACAAATATAGCATGTTTTTTCATAATACAACTTAAATTTTAAACATAATTAAAGTAGGTTTATTACAGTTTTATGTGTAACAGATATTACTGCATAGAAAGTAATTCGTTACAGTAACGTAAACCAGCCACAGTGGTAAAACGACACCACAGGTGACGCCTAGTAGCGAAGCCCCGCCCTGCAGTGACAGGACGTCGGTCGGTACTCACCTGTACGATTCAGCGACAACAAAGTAACAACAAAATTAACTCAGGAGAATTATCCCCATTGAATGAAGCCAGCGCCTCCGACGCACAGCGACTTTGGATGGGCTCATAATGGACGAGATGTTTTTAAAATCAGTTTTACCTGCGCAGGAGTCGTTCATACTGGATGACACAAGCTTGGCTCTGCCGGCCGAGGAGAATATAATATCTCCGACAAAAGTTAATTCATACGACCGGAGTCTGCGTGTTCACCAGCAAGTCCAGCTCACACTCGCACGAAAGGGGAAAAGAGCAACGTCAAATGGTAAAACACAAACTTTTGTTTTGGCTGCATTTCCATACTCATCTCTTCTCTCCCGAAAAGGTTTTCTGTTACTATTCATCTGTTCCGTGTAGGAGGAAGAGGCTTTTCCACACATTTTAACGTGTGTGGCTTTGTGTTCAGCCATTCATTAAAACCCAGAAAGAATAGGTCATATGAGACTTCACAGCCTCCAGTCTACCTTTAGGCTATAATGCTGGAGGTGAGGAGGTGAAAGTGAAGAGAGTGAAACCTCAAAGTAGACATGCCAACACCATTCTCTCTGTTTCCACATTGAAAAGAAATAACTGACAGCTCATTTTGCTGGGTTTTGCTGGAAACACCAGTTTGGGATCTATTTTAGGCTCTACTAGATAATAAAACCACACTGCAACCTAGGCTTGATAAGCAAACCTACAACTTCTTAGTACGATTTTGCATGCATATTCCAGTGCTGTGGGTCACCTGGAGGTCTGCTGTCAATGAAGACTAAATACAAGCAATTTTGGACAGGAATGCAGGCTTCGTAACTCCCTAGTCCTACAAGTTTCTGGCCAACAGGTTTCTGGCTGTCACTTCCGGTTGCCTTCAGGCAGATGCAGATGACAGCCAAGAACTTGGATGACATCAGGAATTTGATATCACTCACTGGCCTCCTGTCCAGATGGCAGTTTCCCCTTAATTATTAGTTACAGGCATTCAAGTCAAGTCAATTTTATTTGTATTGCATTTCCTACAAGGTGGTATTTTTCTGCTTTACACACACACACATGCACACAAAATCTTCCAAAAAAAAGCTTTTCTATCTATTCTAACTACATAGGTTTGATGATATAAGTTGATATAATTCACATGATTATGTCAGACTCACCCTAAAAGATTTGAAAGCTATTCGATAAACATCCCTGGTTATACATTTGTCATACTACAACTGAGTCAGTGTACTGATGTGTGGTCAAAGCTGAAAAAGGACTGCAGACCTGCTTTTGCTAGATTTCCACATGCCCAGCATAGTAATGTTTTAATGAGTACCTAGGGTGAGAGATTAAATTCCTCAGCTGAATTGGGTCCTGATCTGAAAAGCCCTGAGACGTCATGCTTTAGTCCTATTAGCAAAAAACGACTAACCAGAACCATGAAAACAAATTAGTGAATTCCAACAGCTTTATAAATTATCCTGCTAAGCCTGATGAAATGTTTCATGTGCACATTGTTAAATATGGGCCAAGCTTTATTCTATAATGCTTTGTGTTATTCTTTTGTTATCTGCCATCCTGTAACAGTATACACTGGGAAGATGCTGCCAAAAGCATTGAAATGGTTTTGGCGAGCCTTTTGGGATATGTGCTTTACATGGCACATACTCATGTATGCCTATTGAATTATCTAACAAAATCTCTCTATTTGATCTGTCCATTTGTATAAAAGACTTGGGTTTTGGTAACCAGCATTACAATCCTCATGTTTCTGCTTCGCCTTCTTTATTCTTCCCGTTAACTAAACAAAAATTAGGATGAGATTTGTTTAACACATTTATCTAAAAAGTCTTACAGTAGTACGAGTGCATACTGTACATTCCCAGTGGGAATCACACTCCTGACCCAGATAGTGTTGGTGCCGCACTGCCAGGTAATTACACTGTGAATGTGAAACAAAATACTCAAACAAAGTCTCATCAACCTCTTTTAGGTAGTATCCATTTACAGAAGAACACACCCAGGAATTCTGACACTAGAGATGGACCCTTACCAAACATGAAGGTAAGTCTCTCTCTCTCTCTCTCTCTCTCTCTCTCTCTCTCTCTCACTCACACACACACACACTACATACGCATGATTTACTTTATCAAGTCACTTATCAGTTTTACTGATAAAATATACGTGATCAGCTTGTTAACCCAGAATAATATGATTCCTCCGTGTGTGGCAATCCAATACAATCAATTAATACTTGATATGCTTTATTTCTTTGGGTTTTCATTGAATCTTTCATGTGCATTATAAGGAACAATACAAAGCCTTTGGATGGATGAGTGCATATTAGGTTGGAGTTTTGTATGCCATTTTGAATATAGTCAAATGGAGGGACTCTGTTCCTCTACTGCTTTATGGTCTCACTATGAAAACTGAAATTTGATTGCCTATCAAATGAATCATTTTGTTTTTACAGTATGGTTTACAATGTAAGTAATTCCGGATAGGTGAAAGTTTGTTGCAGGAGTACCCAAATTCAGTGCTGCCATTGCATATTGTGCATATGGTATTATTTAGTGTTTTTAATGGTTACTTTCTGAACTGGAAACTGCAGTGAGTGAATTAATTATTACTGAGCTCATCATATAGTAGAATTTAATGTTCTGTCACACAACATAGCTTTTTAGGGTTACATTATAGTCAGAACATTTCAATCGTGTAATTAAAATGACACCAATATTCATAGGCTAATAGGCTCGTAGGCTAATATCAGTCTTGTACTTTGTATTTGACAGCATGTCTTAACAAGTGTCAGGGGAAGGGAAGTTTTGCTAAGTTTTGTAACTATTGCAGTCTACACAGCGGGAGTTGTAGCCTGGTATTGTATTATATAATTGATGTGATGCTCAAGGTACGACCAGCACATTGACATTTATATTTGCATTTACATTTACATGTGGGCTGCAGGGTGGTGTAGTGAATAGGGAGACCTTGGGTTCAAGCAGGACATTTAATCCCTGCTGGCTCCAAGGGAGCTGCTCTGCAGGTGAACTGGTTCCCTGATCTATGGCGTTCAATATTATTTATTGACTTTTTTAGGTATTTAGCTGAAGCAGTGAGTGCACAGCTAGAATAAACATGACACAAGCTCAGATTATTGTCTTATGTCTCTTGTTTTTAAATGCAGGTGAATGGAAAGTGCTGCAACGACCAATCTCTGTCAAGCAGCCATGTGCGGAGACCATCCAGGAGGGTGGAAGTGTCTCCTTCAGCAAGCCCAGTGTTACACCACCGCCACTTGGGTCATGGGACCCTCCGGTTTGGGACATACACTGTCCCTGGCCCCAGTCAGCCACCAAAGATGGGTTCTCCGCTGGACCACTCGCTCGGGTCTGATTCATTTCGGCGTTACGCCTTCTCAGAGGTGCCCCGTGGCACGCGGCTGCACGCATCCACGTCTTTTCACGGGAGCCACCGCCATAAGTCCATCAAACACACACCAGGGCCCCTATTGGCAAATGTCTCATTTCAGAACAGTAAACGCAATCACCTTTCCCAGAGTCACAGCAAAATTGACGTCCAGAGGGAGAGAAATAGTCCGCGGAGACAAGTTAACTATGGGCCTCTTGGTTCTAGCCCGCATGGGGACGGGCTGGGCTGGATGGCTCAGGTTCGGAGCCAGGGACTACGCAGACAGAATTCATACACGCCTTCAGTGGTCAGTATGGAGGTGGACGCGGCGAGGAGGGTGGAACCGGAGCCCGCCGTTCAGCAGATGCAGGCCAAAACCTTCACGGCACAGTAAGATTTTCCTCTTTGTGTGTCTGTGTCTGTGGCTCTGTCTGAGCATGTGTGTGCATGTTTGTGTGTATTTTGAGTTAGTGAGTCTGTTGTTAATTATGTGGCGGATTGAGCAAGTCACTCAATGAATAACAATTTGTATTTTTTTAAAAAGATAAAATTTAATGTTCAAAAGTCAGGTGCATGTGAGAGGATTGAATTGAAACTTTAAATAAAAAATAAATAAATAAATCTGATGTCCAGTCTTTCATCTTTTCTCCAGGTCTGAGTTTTTTGTGCATCATAAATTTTCTCACACGTTGCTGTCTCCTGTTGCACAGGAAAGTGGAGAGCAAGGCTCCAGAGCTGACGTTAGAGAGAGCTGTGAATCTGCTGAGTCAGGACAACGAGGACATGCTGATCTGTGCAGCCAGCTTCATACAGAATCAATGCTTTAACAGCGCTGATGCTAAAAAGATGGTACATATGGGTCCTGATGGTACTTGTGGGATACAGCTGACTAGCATGATGTACCCTCAAGGCTAGAGTGCTACAAATATCTGTTCTATTGGGATTACAGTTCTCTCAGTTCTTGCTATTATACAGTCAATTGGTAGCATAAAACCAGTAAAAACCAGTAACTGAGACAATGAGAGGGATAGCCAGACAACAAAAGCCAAGCTGTTTCACTTTATGGTCACTGAGATAACTGCAGCAACAATAAAATATCTTATTTGGATTGATTTTTGCAGTGGGTTGCCAGTCCTTTCTTGTGTATTTATTTGTTTTGGTGGTGGACACTTTAACACTTGGCATGGCTGTAGCATATGACCATGATATGGCATTTTTTTATGGCAGTCATCTCTTATGCGGCGTATTTGATTTCCTTGGTGTTTGCCTGCCTATCTGTTAATCTGTCAATCAATAACACGTGTTTTTCTCCAGGTGTTTTATCTACATGGGATTGGGAAGCTCCTGCACCTCCTCCACAACGACAACGAGGAAGTGCAGCGTGCAGCTGCCGGGGCGCTGCGTAACGTCGTCTTCCAAAGCAGCGAAAACAAGATGGAGGTGAAGGAAAATGGAGGCACGGCCACCATACTCACTGTGCTAAAGAGCGTCCGTGACATGGAGACCAGACGGCAGCTTACTGGTCAGTTGTGTGCAGATGGATGTTGAGTTTGTATTTTTATAAATATATACACCAGTGAAGCAATTCTTTGTTTAAAACCCCATTCTGTACCTGTGATATGCAATTGCATACCCATTTGGACTTTTCTTTACTCTGAATCTGTTAAAAATAGGGTCACAAATAAGTATTATGTTCCATGTTTGCAGAAAGCCCATCATTTTCCCTTCGGAGAATAATAAAATAACACAAAAACATCACCACTCCCCACCTTTCTCCCAGGTCTATTATGGAACCTGTCTTCTCATGACCTCCTGAAGGAGCACCTCTCCAGAGAGGCCTTACCCGTCCTCACCAAGACCGTCCTGGTGCCCAGCTCTGGCTTATCTGAAGGAGAGAACCCTAAAGATGAGCTCCTAGCTGACTCAGACGTTTTCCACAATGCTACTGGCTGCCTGCGGTAGGCTGCTTTGTTAGCTTTGAAACTGGATACTGTCTGAGCTCTTGCAGTGTTGTTGATGGATAAAGGTAAACAGATGCCACTGCTGGTGTCAGATATTTGGTTGATACCAGACAAGAATAGAGTTTTATATCAGAGAATCTTAACAGCAAGAATCCCATTATTATGTTAGACATCAAATAAATGACTTGATATTCTGCCTTTTTCTATAATGGAGAAAAACTATCATATCTCACTGATTTTGTTCCCAAGGACCCCAAAATCACAGTCTAAGTATCTGTTCGCTCTAATAGCTTGGATTTAGTATGAGCTGATTCTGAAAGCTTTCACGTATCAGTGGTGAAAAAGTAGTGTTACAGCATCGTTAGTTCTGCAGTTCGGTTTTGAATTACAGACTGTGTTGGGTTACTTTGCATCTCAAGGAAATCATTTCATCATATTCTAAAGGTTAACACAAGGCAATGAACAGGATATGACTGTGGCAGCATTGTATAAAGTTATTGCTGGTATAATAATATGGCATATCAGTTCTAGACCAGCCCAGCGGAGTTATGACTGAGCAATCTCTCACCATGGTGGTAATTTTTATGAGTCCTTGTCAGAATCCCCCTGTTGGCCTAATTCAGAAATAGAATCAATAGAAAGGCCGCCTCCTGATGGGTCAAGGTACACCCTTTTGGTACACAACAACATATTCCAGCAGCATGGTAATTTCTCATTTAGGGAGCAAAGTTACTAGAAACAAGCTAGGCATATGTCTTTTGACATGTCAAAGCCAGTCAAATCATGGAAAGTACCCTTACATGATTGAACCTTTCACAGACAAAGTATCATCAGTTGTATGGGTGCTGCTAATTTGATCCTTGCAAGTAACAGCTGTTTTCTTGTAATGTTGGCAGTCTAACAATTTGACCTGATTGTAGTGTATCCCATTCTAATTTCAAACCTAAGAGGAGGCATGTGTGATCAGGAATGTAATGGAGCTCTGTGCCTCTGGTCATGATTTTACAAATAAGAATGTAACCTAAGTTACAGGCTTGAATACGACAGTAGAATGCGATGCTGAAAAAGGGGGTTTGTGTTGTCTTTACAATGGTGCAAATTGCTGTAAAATAAGGATAGAAATTGATACTTTTGCACTACTGGTTCCACCCAGGCCTGCTCAGCAGGACATAAATAGGAAATTTATGTGTGGTCTTACTATGTAATGATATTACCATTAACAATATAAATTTCCAAACAGACAATTACACTGTAAGATTGGAAATCCCCCCTTTAGTGGACCATTGAACACTATCAAATAAAACCGAAAAGCAAACTGATACTGCTGCCCCAATAAAGCCCGCTCAGTGTAATTCAGAGGTAATCACCACTCTACTTCTTCTGCCTCATTTTTCTGTTATCATGGATGCCGGGGAACCACAATTTATCCATTGTGGTCCAAGATATCACATTGTTGGCTTCTCGTTGACCATTTGCTTGCATAGATAGATAACAACTCACTGTTTACACAGCAGGGGATATCAGAAATACTGCTCCCCTAGCAACTACAGCCAAATGAAAACAATGACCAATTGAATTATTCATCGGGCCCTCTCTTCTCTCTGGTTCACTGAACTGAAATCACTCACTCCTCGTTGGCCCGTGTTATCAAGTTCTCCTTATCATGTTCTCAACCTTTTCAGTCGGCATTCTTCCTCCTGCACCTGAATAAAATGATGAAGTCCCTTAAAATGTATTTTCCATCACTGCTCCAAGGAAAATAAATTCTTGTATTGATTTTATTTATATCCTTAAGAAAGGGCAGGTATGTTTGTCAAGATAGAAAATGCCAAACTGCCGTTGGATTTAGGCCAGAAATCCAAAATGGTGCTTCCATTACATTGTACAATATTGATTACACTGCTGGCACAAGGATAGTTCATGTTTTGTTTTTCAGAGACCTTTATTATCAATCCAAAAAGTAATTGCACCCTGAGTGTGGCTCGTAAGCATTGCTAACAATGTAAACACATTTCAGTGGATCTGAAAACAGTTTCTCTGCAGAACTTCTGTTAATCTTGATTAGAGATTCACAATGCACTTTAACATGGATGTTACCAAATTCTTTCTCCTTTATTTTTTTTTTTTTTCTAGAAATGTAAGTTCAGCTGGTCCGGACGGCAGAAAGGCAATGAGGGAGTGTGAGAACCTCATTGACTCTCTGGTATACTACATCCGCGGCACCATAGCTGATTACAAGCCAGATGATAAGGTGAAGTGATTAGCATTTCTGAGAAAATGTTTATTTCGTCAGATACTAAATATATCTCTAACATTATCAAATCATTCTCTCCCACATTTTCTTATCTTTATATTTTTTGTTTATATTTTATTTTGGTTAATATTTTGTTTACACCTTTTCTATATTGTATTTCTCTAATGATCACTAATTGATATATTATTTTTATTTATTTATATGCAATATGTCTCTTTGCTCAAGTCAAAATTTATAACATTGTAATCACCAGTTTTGACATTGCTGTAGACGCATATCAGCAACAGTCATGCATTTACAGTTAAAGAGTACAAGACATACACACATAGTTCATAAACACCGGGTCTCATATGCAAACCAAAGGGATGGTGGACTGTAACTGTACACCTACATAGATCCATTTAAATCTCACATTGCTACAGCTGTGTGTGTTTGCATAGTAGGCCATAAAATTTGTAATTGACTACCTTTCTCCTCCACAGTCTACAGAGAACTGTGTGTGCATCCTGCACAACCTCTCCTATCAGATTGAGGCAGAGCTTCCCCAGAAGTACACCAAAGATCTCTATGAATCTCGACAGAATTTGGCCCCCAAGGCCAAAACCCCAGGCTGTTTTGGTTATCGCAGTGTCAAGATCACAGAGGTAATCCCTTCGCATAGTAATTCAACTTGACAATACAAAGGTTGTCTTAATGTGCATCAAATCTTTGATAATATTTGATGAAATCTGTAGGTTTGCTGCACGCTCAGTCCTTCAAAGTCCCCTCTCTGTTATTTATTTTTATCTATTTTTTTACAATGTGAATCAAAAAAGCAATAAAGGCGAATGACACATTTTGCCTTCCTGCTTTGTCAGGTTCACTTGTCCTAGCATTTCAAAGACTTTCTGCTCTGCACATTTGAAGCAAGCTGCAAGGTAGACTGTGGTGAAATGGGACACTTTATGTCCCATTTAACTTATGCCCCATTTCAAGCACAACTGTGCAGGCATACCTTTCATTTACTACATAAGTGCCTTTAGTGTGTGGTGAAGTAATTGCATCATGTAGTGTTTTATGCTATGAAATATGTGACAGTGATTTATCTTAATTTATTTGCACATACACACATATTATGTCTCTTTTTCAGTGTTGATATGCTGTTCAACAGTTGCCTTTTGGTGACAGTACACACCCGCTGAACTGAACTGAGCTGCTGTTGTTTGTAGGATCTTCAGCGGCAGTGCCCCCTGCTGGAGGAGAAGGCGAACCCTCGTGGCATTGAGTGGCTGTGGAGTGCCATCACTGTACGGATGTACCTGTCATTGATGGCCCGAAGTATGCGTCACTACACCCAGGAGGCTGCTATAGGAGCCCTGCAGAACATCACAGCTGGAACTGGAATGGTAAGCAGAGACAGGTGCAGTCGCCACAGGTGTCTATACAAGCCAGGAGTCATGGAATTGAATAAAGCAAAAATATAGGACACAAAAGCATTATTGTGGCATAAAAAAAAAGGTTCAGGCACTCATGTGGGTTTGCAGATTAAAGACCTTTAAGACAGAGAGCTAAGACGCCACATGCCAGCTTATGCCTGCATGTTGCAAGGGTTTAAGTTCTGGATGCTGATCATATATCACAGCTTTTGAAAGTTGCAGTTACTGTCTTTTTGGCCATGGTAAATTGAGAATTTCATGCAAAGCAAGGCATTAATAATGTTAATAATAAGTTTCTTTATATAGCACTTTTCAAAAACAGAAGTTTACAAAGTGCATGACGGGATAAAACAATATTATAAATAATATTATACAATAATATTAAAACAATATTATCTTGAGATAACACACTTGAATTTTGTTAATGTATGTATTGGTTAACTTAATAGCTTTATGTATTTATTGGGAAGACTTCCTGTGTTGGAGGTGCTGTGTCTGGATTCAAAGCTTGTCTGCGGTTAAATTACCTTCTGCTCTTTAAAAAGTACAACAGTGTGTGTCAGTATCATTTTGTAAGACTACCTGTCAACTGCACATCCTCTACCATACAAATTTTTCATACTGGCCATGATCTGTCAGGTGACTGAAGCCATTGCCCATACCATCGTACAACGTGAAAACGGCCTGCAGCAGGTCAGGAAGATGTTGCAGGAGGGAGAGAGAGATGTGAAGAGGACAGCTGTGTCACTAGTGAAAAACCTCTCACGCCACAGGGAACTGCATTCTGACATTGGTAATTTTTCCAACTTTTTTTTCCAAACTTGGGGATTCTTTCACATTTTTAAGATTAGTCTGCTATTTTTCTCTTATTTGCTTTGTTAAAAATCCATTTTCTCTATTAGTGCCTAAAGTAACTAAAAGAGTCCATGTTAGCACTGTTCAGCGAACTCAATGAGTACAAAGAGCTGCAAGCTACGAAAATAGCAAACAGATTACAGTTAGAGTAAGAAAATAATGAAAATTGTATAATTATGTGAGAAAAGTCTGACCTAAAACGAAATAATCAACTAGCATCATTGTCTGTCAGCCAAAAATCAGTTCACTACTTAATTTGAGCACCATGGAAAGCTGCATGTTAACATATTTTATTCCATTTTGGCTTCCCCCCATCACCCTGAAGTCAAACAGGTGTTGCCAGAGCTGGTGGGGATGCTGCCGAACGACGACACCGGTACAGATCTGCCCACTGAGGTGACAGTGTTCCTGTGTCACATCCTGATTAACCTCAGCCAGAACGAGACGCAGCACGTAAAAGCCATACTCAACCTTGGTGCGCTCCCCAAGATCATCAACATCAGCACCAAGGACACCGGGTTAGTGCAGGCACATGATGCTAGTGCTCGTAACTTGTAGTGTCGATAACACTAAGCAGTCTTTTTTTGCCATTCACAAAAAAGGGGAGAAAAACAATAATTTTACCCTCAATTTCGTAGTTATGGACCAACCCGGGCGGGTCAGGCAGCATCCATCCTGCTGCACAGCATGTGGAGCCACAGTGAGCTCCACGGGGCCTACAGGAAGGTGGGTAGTTTGCATGTTACCCTGCTGCATGATAATGTTTTTTGTTTTGCTTTTCAAATTTTTTTGCCAGTTTTCTCCTTCCTGGTTTTGCACAAACAGCACAGTTGGAGATTTCAGCCCTCATTTTCCAATTTTCAGAACAAACTGTTTTTCAGCCATTCATTTTTGCACAGGATGAACTAGCACATAATGTGTGATGATGTGGAACCCAAATGGTGCATTTTACTTTATTGGGCCTTTGTGGTTGTATCGGTAGTATACCAATATGTGTTTACATAATGGTGTTCATGAATATGCCCACTCTGTTATTTCATATTGCATGCAGTGAGGCTCTTTGACATTTCGGGGCTGATAGAGCCATCTTACCACTGAATAGACTGATCAATACAAGCTGCTGGTTGTAGCTAAAATAAACCACAGACTTGAAAATGAGCCAAATAATTCCCCACAGTTCACGTGAGGCCTTACCATTTCACCGTGCCCACTTTGAGTGTTTTCATATTAGCACATTGCACATTGTGTCACGCCCTGCTCTCCACCAGGAAATGATTCCTTAAAAACATGTCTCTCAGGGCATCTTTGTTTGCTGGGACTGTAGTTAATTTCAAGCTAGGATTGTTGGTTATGCAGTGCAAAACAGGGGAAACGTAAATTAGACTCAGACAGAAATAAATTGGCTATAATTCTAAATGACATCAGTATTATCCATTCAACTGATTTTGGAAGCAGAATCAGTATGCAGTCTATTTGTTTGGGTGCTGATAAAGTACATTTTGATGAGTCTTCAATCGAGTCGTATAAATTCAGTGGCCTCCTCTGTCTCAACAGGGCGGGTATAGGAAATCTGATTTCATCAATGCGAGGACGACAAAGGCTATGAACGCATCCCGAGACTGAGCAGAAGATCCCCAGATAAGAAGCTGAAGTTGCAGCACTTGTACGTCCACATTTTTGGTCCCAAATCACTAAATGCACTGTTTACTGTAATCAAATGTCTGTTTGCTGAGTCTGACTATGTTTTGTTGCTTTTCTCTAGTTTGTAAATTGTACCTAGACTCTAAAAATCTTGTCATTTTTACACATCTGTGTGTCTCCTTGGGAACAAGACCTATTTGTGTTAGACGATAGGAGGTGGGTTGTGTGCACAGATAACAGCAAGTAGACAAACAGTCCACAAAAGAAGAAACCCAACAAATTGTTGGTGGGAGACACCACACACTCAGCTAGTTAGAAAAGTTTCTTCAAAAGAGCTTCCTCAGGCCTGAGAAAGCTTTGTGAAAAATGCGGCGCTCCATTAAAAACCTTGTCTGTCTACCTGGCTGAGTGTGCAGTGTCTCACACCAACAGTTTGTTGGGTTTTTTCCTTTTGTGGACATATTTGTGTTACTTTGCAAAACAAGTAAAACATATTTAAAGTAAAATAAATATGTGAAAACACATATTTGT
>OMLF01017025.1:0-17904 GCA_900302615.1 Holocentrus rufus | reverse complement strand
CAGCCACTCCCTCTTTCTCTTCCCTTTCCCTCTACCTTCTTCTCTTTACTTCCATCCCCTCCCACTTCATCTATCACCATCCAGATTCTCCCCTTTTCTCTCCTCCCATCCTGATGTGATGAAGTGAGAATTTAATGCGTTCCAAACATTTGTAAATGCAAACAAGATGAGAGCCGGCATAGGATGGCTATAACCTGCAAGTTTTCAGGCTTTTGGGACAACAACCTCCCATTTGCTTATAATCAATATCTGGCATTGCAAACTGCTTTTATCATTACCACTGCATCACAACTCCCTTTAACTGACAGCCTCACTTCTGATGAAGTGAGATGATCCAGTGGTGAGAGAGACCGTCCTTCAACTGGATAACCTGAGTGCAAGCCCAGTGCTACGCCACATTCAAGTCATATGGGAAGAAAGGTAGAGGAAGGAAAGATTCCCATCACTACGACTTGAAAGTCTCGCCATGCCTAGGTACTTCTGCGTTATTTACTGCCTAGTTGAGCATATCAAAGTTTTTAATTACCAGTTGGATTCTGACATAAATGCACTTTACAAGTCAGGATATGGTGGGAGCGCTACATTAGCTAGCATCTTCCCTGCTGAAGTGTCCATGAGCAAGACGCTAAATCCCTAACATCCCTAGGTGCTGTTGTTCTATGGCTGACCCTGCGCACTGACCTTCCTGGCATCAGACAAAGGCAAAGAAAAAAGAATTCCCCTACGGCCATCAATAAAGTCTCGCATTATTATTAAATGGTGCACTTGAAGTGGTCCAAATGGCTCTAAGCACTGACCAAAACATATTTGTCAAGACACGCTCCAATTCCACTCTCTTCCTCCCATCCCTCCCCTCCTCGACCTCCTCGCCCTCCTCCTTACCTGTAAAGCTACTGTTCATGTCAGGGAGGTCCTCGTCGTCCTCCTGCTGCTGCTCTCCAGGCACTATTCCAGCATTGTGCATGTCATTGTAGGACTTGGTGCGTCGGGGAGTGGAGTGCTGCGAGCCCGGCAGGCTACCGCTGAGCCCGTCTGGCAGTGGGGCATCACCGCCGCTACCGCTTCTGCTAATCACTTTCCCACCGGGGGGCTGCACCGGCGGCTTGGGCGTCCCATAATAGTTACCTAGGCAACGGGAGAGGAAGGCAGGGAGGGTGGGGGGATTAAGGCAGAGGGAGAGAAGGAGGGCATATTAGTGGGAGGGCAAGAGGGGAGGGGTCAAGGGTTTTTGTGTGTGCATGTGTGGAAGGGGGGTAATCATAGCTTTTGTATGCAAATGAGGTTTGTGTGTGGGAGTTAGTGTGTGTGTTTGTGGGCAAGCAGTGGTTGCATGACTAAATTTCTTTCTAAAAGCCCAAACATTTTGGGCGGGTCTAAAAAAAAAAAGGCCAACAAGCTGCAAAGTTTTGGACTTTAGTTTGTGCAGAAAGTGGAGGAACCTTTGGAAAGCTGAGATATTTCACTTCTAAAGTTCAAAACATCATTCAGTTGAAGAAGTTTGGCCTCTCTAGTGTTACACTAAAAATGGTTTTACTTTTGAGTATATTCTCATGTGTGGAAGTGAACTGGCTAGTTGCTAGTCCTCAGTCATATCAGCCTTGTTTGTTTCTTTCTGTGAAAAACAGAGGAACGAGTTCTGAGGGAGAGACCTGACCAGACCAAATGGTCACAGCAGCCACTTTATGTAATGCATCCATGCATACTAAAGCAACAGTACCAAACCTTCTTGGCAGTTCTTTGGCACCAAAAAACAGTAATTTGGGATTTTCCATTCACCAAGGTCATTCCAGTTCCAGGTGATTTTTAGTCCCTGTTCAACATGTGGGGATCACAGGAACCAACAGGACCCTGGGAGAAGGACTACTACACTGTTTATCACTGACCGGTTACATATTTGGAACATACTTGTATGACTGAAGCAACTGACGGTGAGAGCCAGTAGCTGCAATCTTTGAATTCATATTATTCATGGTCATTTCATCAAATGAAACCAAATGAGACCAAATGAAAAGAAACGAGAGGGTATATAGCAAACTAGTGCTGTGTTTGAGGAAGCTGTGCTACAAGCATGATCCTGACCAGAGCTGAGTAAAAATAAACTTGCATGTGTAAAAACACATAAAAAAATAATTGTGCAAGCATTACTTGCCTTGCTGAATTTAATATGTCAGTTGCATTTTTCTGTCATCAGAACTGTTAGCATTTTCCTTTCAAATCTGTCGGAGCACAAATGATAACTAGAACCAGATCTAATGCCAGTTCTTGTCTGCTCCCATTTAAGGTAGTTCTTGTTTCTTGATGTGCAGTGGAAAAGGGCCCCTACATTGTGCTGGTAGTTACAGTCGTCCCGTTATCAGCCAATGGCAACTTGGCTAAATTGCTGATGTGTGACATACCTTATGTCATGGTCAGTGTCCAGCATTACCTGCCACACACTGGTACACTAGTGTTTCGATTCAGGTAGCGTGAAAGAGTTAAGTTAGATGTCGAGTTTTAATTAAAACTCCAAATCTCATAAAGGGAGTGTTTTTTGTATTTGACTTTGTTTTCTTTCCTCACACCTGCTAAGTGTCAGCACATGGGAATAATGTTGAGTTTCTGCTCCCATTAGGCTAATTAACCACCCAGCCAGCAGAGAAACAGGAGGAAAAGTTTACAGAAGTTTAGATGCGACCATATTGTGTGGAGGCAGCCTATCGGACAGCCTATTTGATATAAAGTTATTGTTTTGCTTTGATTTGCTCACAGTCAGAGATAATGTATGCTGGTCAGGACAAAGTTTGAAAACTGCCACTGTTTGAAGAAGATGTTGAAGTATTTTACATGTTATCTCAAAATTTAAGTAACTGACTTTTATAATTTTATTATTATGTATTTTGGTAGGTGTTAGCTTCAAGCCCTGGTCATGACCTTACATGTAAACAAACCACAAATACTGAAATATGAACTATACAGTCTGTGTGCTGATTTGTGTGTATGTGTCAGTGTCAATGGGTTTATGTCTATATGACACACATCAAGAATTCAATGACAGACCTTGCTATTTCTTAGTTCCTCAACACATTCTAGATTCACCACATCATGGCTTTTTATTAAGGTACTCTACTTCTCTGATATTAAGAGACCATTCAATAGAATTTCATCAAAAATTGATTCTACCATCAACCTTCCATTAATAATAACGTCGAACCGGGCCTTTCAAATATAACACGGCAATGAAATGTAATTAAACGATATTGCAACATAATCGTTCTAAGTGGAAGCTACTGCTGTCAAGGCTGCTTCATTTCAAGTAGTACCTGTGCACCATGCTACAGTAAACATGGTATAGACACATTCAAACTTTCAGCTAGTTATTTCCTACACTTCATGTGGCTGCACTGCATTATGGTCTATTAAGGCTACTGTCAGCAGATGAATTGATATCTCTTCCTCTTCTACAATGGATTTCTCTCTGTATGATGGCTGAACATTGGTGTAAAATGGTCTATAAAGTGTAGAAAGAGGCTTTTGCTCTTTGGTTCTGAGGGACTGACACAAAAATCTGACATTTACAACTGATGTTTTAAATTGTTGAAATAACAGTCTGCTGTAAAATTAAATTGTAGCTGCACAAAGAGCTGGAAGAAGCCTGACGCCACATCACAGGAATAAGAAAAATACACCATGAGCCAAAAATATTGGGCCCAAGAAATGCACTACCAGTAGCTGTTTCTTAACTGTGTTGACAAGTTTTAGGATGGGGTTTCCTATAATGCCCCTTTATCACTTTAATATACTGTATATACTGTTACCAAGCATTCCCTGCCAAGAGTACAACCTAGGCAGAGCCATACTGCTGGTTCACTTCAGGGGGTCCTAACTGAATAAAAACGCTCCAACTGTGAGGCTTCTGACTACACTGGTCTGTTCTGCTGTAGTAAGCCTGATGGAAGTCATCCAAGATATGTTCACAGAACCAGTTCCACACACACGTTCTTATTTACATTCATTCATTCATGTGTCAATAATGTACCTTCATATGTTCCTATCTCCAAAAGGGTCCCACTCTTCTCCAACTCCAGGAAGTCCTCCACTGACAGGAAGTTGTAGTCTACACCAGGGACTTCTCCTTCACGTGGGGCGCGGGTTGTACCTGGACAGCCAATCAGAGAGAGAGCAGCTGATTAGCAAAGACAACAGCTGGATTTCAGTGGCTGGTCAAAAACTGTGAGAAACGTACAGCAACAAAATAGCTAAAAGCAGAAACACAAAAATAGGACTGAGATGGACAAAATAAACATGAAATAGGTCACTGGAAACATTGCTTCTATCTTAGAGCTCCAGAACTTGTAATAACACTGCGATGTAACAAAAGCCATTGTGAAAATGCTAAAAAAAATTGTCAGCCTAAAAAAATGAGCCTTCACTGCTTTACACTGATAGGAAAACATCCTTTGTTTGCTACCACAACAGTGCGAAGTGTCATAGTAGCACCTTCGTAGGAGCTTGCCATATGTGGAGAAATGTGTGTGTGTGTGTGTGTGTGTGTGTGGTTTGGCATGTAGCCTGTGAGGTTCTAGCGCATGTGTCATGTTAATGACTGCTGACAGTTGGCCAATCAGTGTGGCGTCAATAGTAAACAGCTTTACGGCAGAGAGATGACGGCCAGACGACAACACTGTCGGCTCAACTGACGATACGAGTCACATTCTCATTCTTTACCTTCTACCGCTTCTCCCATTTTTTGAATTATTCTCATTCTGCGTTTGTTTGCCCTCTTCCACCTTTCAATTTTTTGCCTTAACCATGCATATTTCCCCTGATTATGTCTCATTATGGTCAGGGTCCATTCCTTGGTAGTTGTCTCACTGTCATTACTGTGATTTACCGTAACCTCTGCACACAGAAAATGATTCTGATTGGATGTGAACTCTGTGGCTTTGGAAAAGGTACAAAATGAAACATTTACCATACACAGTGATAACTACAATAGTCTCTTATATTTCAAAGATGGCTGCTCTGCAAGGCAGCCCCCTCTGTTTTGGCGACGGCAGAGAAAATCCCCCCTCTTGTTTCCCCCCTTCCCTTGCCTTCCCTCTCTTTCCCCTCTTCATCTATCTCTCTATCTCCCAATCACACTGTCTCCAGTGGGTTGGTGAGCAATAAGCTGGTAAAAATAGATGTGTGGGGCTAGGGGGGGGAGGAGGCTCCCACCGCAGCCACGTTCAATGACACTGGTGATAAATCACAGATGGGAGGATAACTCAAGCAAGCACACATTACACACACGCAAGCATACATGCACAGAGACCTGCACGCCGAAAATGTGTGCAAACACTGCATCTCCCTCTCTCACATTGCATGCGCACGCACACATCCTCGACATGCCATCCTTTCCATCACCCAGCTGTCACAATCCCGGTCCCGTCTTCCATATAATCTTTGCTGTAGGATATGTGTACTTTTACCTTCCCTGTGGCGAGGGAGGGCTGGCAGAGAGGCATTTCTCTCACTGTGTGCAGAAGGCACGGCTTTCTGTGCGTTGCTAACATTCATGATTTAGTACCTCGCCAAGTTCCCAACTCCGCTGCTTGTGACCAGACACCCCATTCCTCTTCAAGTGAGAGGAAATCGATTCAAAGTCAAACAAAATCCCTCTGAAGTCTATCAGACAAGCCATGTCTGTTCGCTCATAGCCACCAAGTCTTTACAGAATGTCAACCTTGGAGACTCCTCAGCCGGGCCTGAGCATTCAGCCTACTGTCAGTTCACTTCCCACACAAAAGTGGCCATTGATTCGACTCCACTTAGACATCGCTGCCCTTAGAAAAGCAAATAGGAAGTGGAATTGTGACCGGTGTTTAAAATGCGGTTGTAGAATAGCAGAGCATTGGCTTAAGCCCAGGGGCTAAGACACTGTCATTGCTATCGGTCTAATTAATTCACTATCACCCCCACAAAAGCCCCATTGACCAAGCTGTGAAAGAGAGTGAGAAGGAGAGAGAGTGAGAGTCCTCCATAGAGAGCGCTGCCCAGAGCTGGGACCGAAGGGGCAGAGCGACAGTCAGACGCGCTGCTCTTCCGGATGCTGACCTCCAAAATGGAGAAAAAAAAAAGAGAGGGAGCGAGACTCCGAAAGCTAAGAGTTAGCATAATCCAGCTACTGGCACACACAATGAAAAGCCTTGGAGATTTGCTGTGAGGGTGTTCGTCTAATGCTGGCTGGCTGGAGGTTTTAACGGCTTTCGACATCTTCACCAGCTGAGATGGGTGGGTGGGCGTCGTAAAAAGATTCATCATTAGCATTTCAAGAAGATGATCAAGAAATCAAGGCCCGAAATATTGGCAGGCGTACTGTACCATGGGGAGCTGGGAGCTACTATTGCTGCCTCAAACAGACACACACACACACACACACACAAACACACCCACAGAAACACCCAGTATAGCCTTTAACTATAGAACACACAACAGTGAATGCTCCAGGCGTATACATCCTTCCAAAAATGAAAATGAAAAAGAAACAGTCATTTTTTTTTTTTTTTTTGCGTGTGTTCGTGCATTGAGCCACGGGGTTTTTTTGTTGCTAGGGACAACCCAGGAAGGATACGGGGAAAGAGCGATGTGGGGGAGCTACAAGTTTGTCCTCTGATGACGACACAGCCCTCAGCGATGTCCCCTATGGCTTCATAACTTCCTTCTCACTTCAATGCACAGAAATATGAAGCACCACAGAGGCATGACTCTAAGGCTTGGCCCGTATGAGAAAGCATAAATGATGCATGTATGAGAAAAATGAGAGAGGGAGAAGGCTGGAATGGAGGGAGAGAGGCTGGTAGAGAAAAAAAAGAAGTGGAAGACAGAGAAAGACAGACTGAAAACAGACTACAGTATGAATACAAGTCTGAAACGTGACTGAAAATGGCAGCTATGAATTTTGTCAGACAATGACTAATTTGAGATCAAGCACTAAGGAGCAGCCACAGGCAAGACGATGCTCTTTCCACCAGTGCAAGTCACAATAAAACCTAGCCAGCCAGATACTTGATACATTATGTGAAAGTGTAAACACTTCAGTGTCACTAAAATGTGATGTCCATATTATTAACATTTTTAATTCAAACCAAGGGACTTGACACCTAGATTGGGCCTGGTGATATCGCAGTAAGAAATGCAGCAATTTCAATGGACCATTTTTAGAGAAACTAAGAGACAAGTGACTGTCTGGTGAATAAAAATCACCGAATAAATAATGTGAAATGAAAAATAAGTGCAATGTCAAAGTACTCCTTTAGAGATTAGCATTGTATTCACTGAAGCGATACTCTTGCCCACTTGGTCGGCACCTGTTGAACTGGTTGGCCAGGAAGGGGTTCCCTCTCTCCGTGTTCCTTCCCAAGATTTCTACCCTTTGTTTCTCCTTTTACCTTTGTCTTTTTTCTTGCCCACTATGAGGCTTAAGTCAGGGGGTGTTGCCCTGTTTTGTTTCAGCTTGTGGGCTTGTAAAGCTCTTTGAGACTGTAAACGGTGATCTGGGGCTCTAAATAAACTTGAACTTGAACTTAAACAAACTCGAACAGTGATACTCATACTGTAAGACTCTCCATTGTCTTCATTTTGGCGCCATCTTTTGTTGGGTGTTTTGTATCATCTCTTGAACAGTAACTAAATCCCACAACCAGATCTGTGTGAACCCTGACTTCTAATGGTGAAAAGTAGGGTGCCTGGTCTTTGGTGGCAGGTGATTTCACCACCTGTTGTACTCTATGGTGGTGAAATCACCTGCCACCAAAGACCAGGCACCCCACTTTTCACCATTAGAGGTCAGGCTTCACAGAGATTGGGGTTTGGAGTTGAGTTACTCTTTAAAGTACTTTGACATTACTGGACTGACAGCAGCTCCCAAACCTTTAATTAAATAATATGGGCTGTGCTGCTAAGACTAGTGAAATGACAATGGCTTGATAGACTTTCTCCTCTAAGTGATTCTTTTACTCGGATTTTGATGAAATCTGAGTTTCTGTAAGTGGTGCTCTTCCCTTTGTCTGGACGGCGATGGAGACAATAGATTCTTGTGCTAATTACCCAGTTCCTCTTGTCTCTATTCCAAACAAACCTATAGTGCTGCTTCAGTAAAGGTAAAATCCATCACCTCCTGTGTGGTAGAGGATTTTCCTGGGAATGCCAGATGTGAAAAACAGCAGTTTTCTGACTGAAATTCACTTCATTCCTCTATAGTTGCACACTGGCACACTTTACTCCATCATAGTAGTAAAAGTAATTTTCAACAAATCAACGCTATTCAGTAATGAGTAGTATATAATTAATAAAAATAGTAAAAGTTCATGGAGGAAATCTAACTTTCACTGTGAATCGTCAGACCTTAATTGCAATTTAACTAGCGAGCCAATTAGCCCAGCATTACCCCTTTCTGCACAGAGGTGATGAAGTCAACTGATGAACTAGGGAGCCAGGGATCACATTCAAGTAAAGTGATATGTAATAGGTCTATACAGCACCATCATACTGAATTTAGAAATACAGAATTTCTACTTGTTGGTTTGTAAAAGGATATGCAGGGCATAAATACTCTCCTAATTTGGTATAGTTGAACACTAATAAACTGGAGTGCGGAGGTAGCTCAAAGGTTGCAGCAGAGGCATAAAATTGCTGATTTGAATATCTGAACCATCTAGGAAAATGTGCATAGTTAAAGTGTGTGAGTGAACTCTGCCTTCCTATAAAACTACCACTGAGGTGCCCTTGAGCAAGATACTTGACCACTGGTGGTCCGCAGCAGAATTCTGTATTTATACTCGGGGCTGACTTTCCAGTGTTCAGCATGAAGTTCAGCATTGTTGAGAACGAGCACACACAGCACACAAGGCAAACCTAAACAAAGGTCAAAAATTATTTAAGAACAATCTGATTTTGTCAGTTGCATGTTTGAGCATATGCAGCTCTACATCACCCCGGCTGAACTCTGTTCCGCGCTCTCTCCATCCTCTCATCTGTCCCTCCTCACAGACCAGACAGGGCAGAATGCTGAGCCACCTATTCCCTCAGGCCATCCAGCAGAGGCTTGACTCCGATACCAACAGACACAGACAAGTGTTATGGTTTGTGTGTGTGCTAGAGACAGCGTGTGTGTGTGTGTGTGTGCGCTTGTGCGTGCATGCCAAACATGCACACACACACACTAGCACTGGCCTGTACAAGTACAAAAGGTTTGGGAAAGAAATGATTCTTGTTACAATCAGCAGCTGTTCCACGCCCTGCCAGCCAGCTAACACACACACACACACAAACAAACACACACACACACACACACACACACACTCCCCCTCTGACATTGGGAGGAGGTATATGGACACCAAATGGCACGGTCTGGGGCCAAACAGGGGGTGGGGGGCAATCACTTAATGGAGCTTTATGAACCCATCTCCCCCACACACACATTATTCAGCACTCATTACAGTAACGGCTATATTGGGATCATTGTTCTGACTATGGATGAGATCCCCAAAATGATACAAGTAAAGAGAGGATGGCACCTTTCTACTGTTACCCACACCAAAATAAGCATGTTATGGTAATTAAGTGGGTCAAACCACAGCCTAGTGGTCCACCTTAGACGCCTTTTATCATTTTACTTTATTTTACATTATTTTGTATTATTTAACTTTCTTTTGCTGCCTTCTTGGGCAGGTGTCACTCAGAAAACAGCATAACATTTTCAGTGTGACCCCGATCACGTTTAATATGGATTAACCTATTAAAAATGGATGAGTCTAGAATACTTCACAAACAAGTGAACTTCGACAGTGACCAATGACTGTGAATACTGGCTGTGTACAATCCATTCTATAATGGGAAATTTGATTATTTCTCCTCTCAATTACATTTGAGTCATTAGTTATTAGTCTGTGGGAAAAAGATTTCCTGGCCACTCTGACCCCAAATTAATTAAGTGAAAGCCCAAAAAATCACTCTGGCTTGTGGGGGTGACAGACACTTTTTTCAGAAATTATAAATCCTTAGTCCCCATTAATTTGATAGTGGTACAGAAATATGAAACTGACATTGTGTCCTCAATAAACCTCAGAAACGTGATCTGACCACAATGCTAAAGATCAATCTGAAACATGAATGTCCTGCTTCTTGATCTACCATCCATCCATCCATCCATCAATTTTCCATTTTCCAACAACTTATTCATATTCAGGGTCATGGAGGAGCTGTAAACTATCCCAGCATGCACTTGGGTAGAATGTAGGGAAACATCCAGGACAGGTTGCCACTCCATCACGGGTATAACACACAGACAAACAGATTCACACCTATGGGCCATTTCGAGCCTGTCATTGATCTGTGGGAGGAAACCCACGCAGACATCGATAACATGCAAACCCCACAAGGAAAGGACCAGGGTTGATATTTGAACTCTGCACCCTCTTGCTGTGGGGTGACAGTGCTAACCACTGAGCCACCGCGCCACCCCCCCAAAGCCATTAATTCAAAAGGAACAAGCCTCATGCCGTGCTCCTGTCCTCATTGGATTCGAGGGATGGCTCGAAAGCTCCCACTTCAGGATGAGACGTAAAGTTAGGTGTCAGTTGCATTCACGTGCCTCAGAACTAAAAGCAGAAACATTGTTGTCGTTAGCTTCTCAACAAGATTAGCTCTAGCCAAGAACCTCAGGTTTTTAACCCATGCATTTGACGTCTACATGTATCAAACATGACTTTATGTTTTAAAATTTCAGCTGTGGTTCTCTGAGGTATTATTAGATCAAATTTAGAAAACGCTGTGCCGTGGGCAGCCATGTTGAAACATCACAACTCGGCCAATTCGTGTTACATACAGAATTCTGATTCACCCGATCGGATTATATGACTTGGTTTGGCGTTCATGTGCACTTCCAGCTGGGAAACTGAAATATACAACAAACCCGACGCCACGTGAACCAAACACTTAGCTCCCAGCAACTTTCTTGCCATTTAAAAGAAAAACTAATCATGACCTCTGTGGTGACACCATCGCCTTGGCATTGTCAATCAAAATGTCATCCCCTCCACACTGCCCCTGGTGTGGCGAGTCTCATCACCTACAGAGAGCATCCAGTTACACCATGATGTCATTCAAACCACAATCAATACATGACAGCAACTGGTCACAACCCTCCCTGTGACCTTGGTCTTTGTCGTTTGTCTACACTGTCATTCAGCTCAAAGAGGATCGATGGTAAATGTCTCCTCTCTATCATCATCTCACCATCGCTCCTGAATAGACTGAACTCTGTTGTTCGTGGTTCATGTCTCGGTGCGGGGACAACAACGGGGGCGAATGTGTGATGACTGATATTTTTTTGACGTGTTCTGGGATATTAACTGCCACATGCAAACAGACATCGATGACTGATGGCAAAAGGCTAAGAACATCTTTCCGGATCAGTTATTTAACAAGATGACTAATAATAACAGTGATCAGTAACTGGCAATCTCAGACAACCCTCGCCTGAGACAGATCATAAAAGCACAGGCCGTCCTTCGCCCTTCTGTTTTATGGAAAGAATAAACACAGAACAAACGCAAACATCTATACATGGTACGGATGTCTTGATTGACTGGTATCAGCTACATCCCTGATCAAATCCTGATCCATTTTTTCTGTCCTCCTATGCTCAATTTGCACAACTTGTAATATAAACATGTATACAATGCACCATTTAGTCTGCATGAAAGAAATGCTGCCATGCTGTATACTACTTATACTTAATGAGGTTGTTTAAAGGAGTATTATGCTTATTGCTCCTCAATTTGGTTTTACTGATTTTAGATCGATCAGAGTGATGCTGGTAGCGTGCAGCTGTCGCATTGTTCAAAAACATTGGATTGGGATTTGGTGTCAGCAGATACTCAATATTGACTCAGACTGGAGACAAGAAAAATTACTGGGACATCTCTAAACCGCATTCTGCTTAGGGCTGAACAATAGTGAGCTTTGTATTCCATCTTTCTGAGAATGAAATCAAAGGTGAAAACATTTGGATCTCCAGAACAGAACGAGCTTCTCATGCGGAGTTCCTTAACTGGACGTTCGGTTTTGTTTCGCTGTAGAACAAAACGGATTGCTTTTACGTACTAAATATGGGAAATCCTCACCTCATCCTTTTTCAAGTGCAGCTGATGTGCCCTGGCAGACAAATCCAAGCACCTCATGTATATTTAATTGATGGCAGACTATTTTAGGGAGCCTATGCCCTTCTAGTGGCACAATAGTCTCAGACTGAGGTTGCTGACATTTGTGAAGCCAGCGGATGACACCAAGATTAGATTTGAGGGCAAAATGGCATTATAAAAAAGACCAAAATGACTACGTAATTCAATTATGCATCATTGAAACATCTTCCACAACACAATGAAAGACTGCGCGGTAAATTATGCTCATTTCAACCACTCCAGAGCTTGGAGGAGGACAGGACAAAAATACTAGCAGGAGAGGAGAAAATAGCTCAGCCTGGCAACGAGTGAGTTTGAACTACAGAGGCAAACACATGGCACTAATATCAGCCATATTTTTTTTTAACACCATGGTTCCAAAATACATCAAAAAAGGCAAAAGGAGGCTCACAACCCAGCTTCTAAAAATAACCATGTGTGAAAAATCTGTTTACTTCCTGCGCTTGCATTCCCCCAGAGCAGTAGAGCACCCTGGGCCCACATATCCCCCAGGCCTGGCCTTGCATTTTAGCTGTGACCTACATTTAATTCCCTCCACAAGGACAATGTTGGGCTTGACTCCTTGGCCGACTCTGGCACTTGGGCTGGGATCTGGAGCTTGGTCTTCATTTGCATCTTGGACGGATGTAGTTTGCTGGTCTGGTGGGTCTTTTTGGTCATTGTTTGCGTCTTTGCTGATATGGCTATCCGGCTCAGAATTAAGATCTCGGGTGAAATAAGCATCTGGATCAAGTTGGTCTGCGCGACTGAGTTCCCCATTTTGGTTGAATATCACAATTTTCTTGACTTCTTCTAAATTACTATCTAATTTACAAAATGAACTGGACTGGTGCACCACTTTCATGTCATTACCAGGTTTCTTTCTTTTTTTGCGGCCTTCCAAACATCCACAAAGCCTCAGAGGAAAAAAGAATGAACATGGCTATTTGCTGTAGCTACTGCCTATAATTGAAAGATCCAGATGTCCAAATATCCTTGAATGTCAATGTTTAACAGTGTCAATGTTAACAGTGTATAGTTGAAAAATTGGTTCTATGACAATAAGCTGTAGCAGCCCGATAACAGCAACACGTCCAAAATTACATCTCCCTCCTCTTGAACTGACAAAGCACTCATGACCTCATAAAAATGCTTCTACAGACCAAATAAACATCTTCTTGAACAGAGCAGTGCAAAATGTTTCTCCTTTTAGGTGAATCCTTCCTCTCGGGAGACAGAATAAACCTGCTGTGAGGTTATAGAACAATGCCATAACCGGTTCTGATGGCAGAGCCGTGCGTGCTATAAAAACCCAGATGATGGGATCTGTTCACTTTCAGTGTTTGCTGGACAAACTAGGAGGAGGACCTGTGTTTGACCCCGAGGCTCTTAAGACTTGAGGGGGTAATATTATTAAAAGATTGCTCTGCTCAAAACTGTTCCTCTTCCTCGACATCCTCAGAGAGGCAGGAATAGCAGACAGGCAGACATGATGATCTGCACATACAACTCTGCTGCAGCACTGATAGAGGTTTCAAGAGAGAAGACTGTGTATATTCCAACAAAAGGCTAAAATAAGCTGAGTGCAATGTCCGGCACATGACTACCAGCATAGCTGTAATTAACCGCTATTCTGGGTATGTGAGACAAAGGGAACTTGAGGATAAAACTGGTGTTTACATATGCATTTCTCTGCTTTCGCGTATCAAAGCCAAACAGTCACCTCCTCACCTGATACTCTGGATACTGACAGAGATCAATATTCATCCACTCTTGCATGCTCCAACATCCTCCTTCCTACACGTGTCAATATGTCACTGCTGGTGACATAACAGCATTGGCCAGAAAAACAACAGGCCTTTTCAGTTTAGTTTATTAGTTTATTTAACAGGGGCCATGCACAACACAACCGTTGGGCCAGAGTTAGCTGGGTAGCTAATCTGCATCTGCAGTCCCTGAGCAGGAAAATATTAAGAACAGTACAGTACAAGAACAGTGCACATGTAACATCTTAGCATGCATCCAGTGAAATAACTTTGATAGATTACAGGTTTCTACAAAATCCTTGACACCTTGTAAAATGACTTAATTGCAGTTCAGTTTCGATTACTGTCAACAAACTATAGGCATAACTTCCTTGCTCGTGTTGTTTTGTACTGATGTGATGAGCTTGGACACAATGCTGGGAGAGGAGGCAGCACCTCATTTCAAGGTTCCACCCTTCACTATCATAAATACTCTGCTGAAGAGAAGGTATTACATGTGTCGCCCAGCCAGTGGGTGACATGAAACTACTCAGCATAAAGCAAAGGATCTGATCAAACAAGTTAGTCAGGGTCCAAAGAAAACACGCCAAACCAAACTTTGCGACAAAGTATAATTTTTCAATAACAACTCGTTTTATTCTGGAAAGAAGACTAAAAGAAAATAACTGCGCTCTGGGTGTGGATTCTGGTAATTTCAGAGCCTTTGCTAGTAAGAGTGATGTAAAAGTCAAGTAATGGTGATGCTGGTCTGAAAACTTTAGCATTTCAATCACTAAATGTTCAAATCCAAATGTTCAAGTCCATCACAGAGTTTTGAGAGTCGATGTAAAGGCATTCATTTAGAGTATGCAAGCGCTATACAAACACATACAGAGATCAGAATATGGCCTCGACGCAATTTGTCTTCACAAGTTAAATACTTCTCTAAGAAATGAATAAATACCTAGAATTTCTTATTTTCAGAGCAGTCGTGGGTCCATTTAGTAATCAATTTAAAATGCATAAACAAAGACAGATCTCACAAACCAAACAGAAGAAACAGATGATTTGCTTGAGTGTATTCATCACAGTGAACCGATCAGTGCCATGAGTGAAAAGTAGGCCATCGTAAATGTGTTTGGCAACGATTCATTATCATAATTGTTCTATTAATAGGCCCAGCTATTCTTATTCGGCTTGTATGCTGGCATTCAGGTCGTTCAGGACAGGAGTTATTTGAAAGAGTGCATTCAAACTAGTTCTTGGCTGAGAGGGAAATAATTACACCGCTGACAAATAATAATTTACTCACTTAAAATGGGTTTCTATCTGTCTAGGATACTTCTACCGGCATTTTGTTGTTTTTTTTTTTTGATCATGCCTGTGCCAGATGTTTCATTGATGAAAAGTCATGTGTGCCGAGCGAGATGTGTTTGTGCTAAGTTGGAGAGGAAGCTGTTATCTGCAAAGCTTGATTAAATTTTTCATGAGCATGACCCAGCGGATAGCACTGGAGGCTTGTGGTGCCCGCCCTCCCCCTCGCATTCCTTCTATCACTTCTTTCTCCTCTCCTTCATTCTTTCCCTTCCATAGCCCTTTCTTTGCTCCGTCTCACAATTCACTTCTTTTCTGCAAAATGTTCTCTGAAATGTCCCTCTATTCAGCTGCTTCTCCTTCCACGCGGCGGATCCTCGGGAAGTCAACGCTGCCATCCATCCATTGGGCGGCTCGGCTCATTTTTTTTTGTTTGCGCTTTCTCCAAAATGCATGACAGTTGTGACAACCGCCTGTGTGGCGAGGCGAGACACAGTTACTGCCTTCGAGTTTGATCGGAGGACAACTGTGGGTTTTCTCGAGCCGCCAGCTCAGTGCTGCCAAGACCCCAAATTTTACTCCACCAATTTGATGATGTCATGCAGCCCAGAAGTTAACCAAATAATCACCACATCTTTCGTTGGGGCTGCCACACTCATTTGAATGAGCGGTGACGTAAAAATGCAGATGTGAAGGATAATCAGACATAAAATTGTATTCAAAACAATAAAGGCCCTATAATTAGCACTGTATATTTCCAGTGCAGTGATATGACAGATTACAGAGCACAAATTTCCTGTGACTGTTAAATGCTTTGGCTTGGGTTATGTGGTTAAAGGGTGGCTATTGAGAATGATAATGAATATATTCTATCAACTTCTTATGAACTTTGCAAACCCTCTAATACTGTATTCACACGTACTTGTTCTCTACAATTAACAAAACCATCAACTGATGATCTGGAACTGGATTTGTGGGACCGAGCAATCCCATATATTAGCTATAAAACCCCGTACGCAAGATAACCAAGAGGTAGCACCAGTTTGTGCAGATCTATGTGACTTGGGCCGAGTCAAAAAGTCAGCAACAGATTAAGGCGTGTGTGTTACTCTGCCTCAGACAGCCTGAACCAGAGGTAAGAGTTATGCGTCGCCCTGCTTTCCACCTCCGTAGTCTGCGCACGTCTCACGTGAGAGAGGGGAGCGAGGGGTGAGAGACTGGGCCTATGTGATTTGCACACTAACAGCTCTCTTTCTCTCTCTCTAATAAAGGTGGGTGTCTCAACATATAGCGAACAAATGCTTTTGCCTAGCCTTGCCCCTGAACGCGCTGAAGAAAACTTGGCACGTTGCGCCGAATCATGCTGCTTCGAAACAAAAATTGTGATGACTGTGTTATATTGAAGGCAGGCCTGGTGGTGGATTGAATTAGCCAGCCATATGTCTTGAGAGAGCCCAGCCATTTCACTCTCACATCACACTCATTGCATTCCTGCCATCTATTTTAAACAGAGGCAGCACAACACAGGACTCTGTTGGACTAAAGCAAAAGCATAATGTAGCATATTTCCTCACTTATACACAAGTGTTTCCACTCTAAGGTACTCACTCTCTTCATCAGTGGAGACATAACTGGACATTGATTGAGGCAACATGCATTAAGCATGGTAAGTACATATGAAAGATGCATGAATGCTAAGGAGCAATCTTGCAGATATGATTGGGTTAGAGAATATCTTGCTCTCTGTCCATCTTTGTGTTTGTTTACATTACACATGGTTGCGCGTATTTTTCTCATGAGGTCAGTCTGGTGTTGTAAAGCTGTTGGATTCACCTTAGCATCTGCCTGGCTGAAAGAAGTGACCATGCAAAGAATAAAGTCTGCAAAAATAACACTGATAAAAGTAACTGGACACATCGAGCGCCTGATCGCAGAGCAGGAGCACAGATTTAAGTGGGCCTGCCTTGGAAATCTGGCAACATTTCCAGACCCAACTGTTGTGCGGAAGCTATTACAGAAGCATTTGTCTAAATCTCACAATAAACATGTTCTGATGACAAGCTAGCCAGCTAGCCTGCCATGTCCTCGTGGATGATTTTCAAGACACGCGCAAGTGCACGAGCACGCGCAGACACACGCGCACACACACAGACAGAAACACAACGAGAGGGCGACCAGATACTCAGTCTGCCAGCATATTCCAAAACAAAAACAGATCAATCCTCCATCTTGGCCACAGCTAGCTAGCCAATGATTTTTGTGTGTGTGAAATGCTCACACATACACACACACACACACACACACAGGGACGCAGGACGAGGGTCAACGCCCGGGTTTGTCAGCTCGGCAGGGGGACATAGCCATCTGTCCCAGTAAAGGGTTAATCCAACAAAAACCCATAGGCCGCAAATTCCAGCATGTTCCACTCCATCAATTTCTGACGTTATGATTTCATTTTTTTTTTTTTAGGTTTCTTTTTTGTTTTATGTTTTTATTTTTTGTTTGTTTGTTTTGGGGATGAGGGTATTGGGATAACATTACACTGTCCACACTCAGCCCTTCACCCCCCCCTCCTCCTCACACCGACTTCTAATTCCTCAGCCGGATGAAATCTTAAGATGCCTCCCCATTTGGTGGTCGCA
>OMLF01017012.1:0-12849 GCA_900302615.1 Holocentrus rufus | reverse complement strand
CTCATGTTGAGTTAGATTCCAGGTAACCGTTGGTGACAAAAAAATTCAGTTCAAAGGGAACCGTGTTACTCTGTAGGGAAGAACTGATAACAGTTCATCACTTCTTTGGAATTTGATTAACATATTTACCCATCATTCACTGTGCATCGTCTCAGTTGACAGAAGTCTGATGTGTAGTCAGAAAAAAATAGAGATGACAAAGAAGTTCACGTGTGTGTGAGTACTGTTTTAACTATAAATGATTTGGCTAATACTTAAGTGTTACAGTTACCTAATAACAATAAATGAAAATTTTCATTTACAAATAAATTTAATTTATTCTCATAAACACAAGTTATTTACAGTTCAGTAGTATTATAGTTTGTAATATTAGAATCACAGTTTACTGTAATATTACCTCAGTAGTAGCAGCTGTCATATTTACGTTACTTAAGCAAAATCATACAAGAGACAGTGCTTTCATACAATATAGCAGCATTTATGAAATACCTTTTGCCCAGTCAAATTGCACGACCAGAACTAACTGTTGTATAATAAGGTATTGAGCTATGAGAGATCACTTGTCACAGTGAAATGCATGAAGGAAGTGATCTGTGTTGATGACATTGCTGGGCATTCTGGATGAAGCAATTTTGGCAGCTGAAGTTCTCTTAACCAGTATTCCCTCATCAGTGAGTAGGGAGCAGGGAATACTGCTTAGAAACACTATGAAATGGAGCGCACCTACGTTTTCCCCAAGTGGTCTGGAGTAGAACGAACACCTCTGGAGTGTCAGCACAGAGAATATAATTTTACAGTTTGAGATGGTCTTCTTTTTCACAGCTTCTCAGCCACACCCTTTTTGACATGATCAGTTGTGGTGGCGGTGGATCTTGGGTCCTCTCATTCTCGCTGACCAACTCGCCATTGAATACTTCCTCTATGCGCAAAAAAACATCCAAGATATTCAGTCAAAATCTCTTTTAGTTCATTTTGTTTTATTTCCCCCTGTATCTAAACTTTGATTGTCTGTTGCCAGTGTCTTTCTCAGATTTCAGTCCTGGTGAGTCGTGGACGGCTTCACATTACACGAGCCTGAGCAGACAAGGCAGTCTCACTCTGAAATATGTTGGACAAAATTCAGATAGATCAAATGGCCAGAGTTCGATATTCTGTGTTGATCCATCCCCACCCCACACACCATCCTGACTAATCCAGATTCAAATCAGTTAAAATTGTCCAGTATGACCCAACCTTTAGCTGACTCTGTGTTCACTGAATTTCTCTACAGGGCCTTAGAGTATATAATACCATAAGTGCATGATAGCAGCAGAAACAAGTCAGTCCATGGTACAGCTAACTCACTCATGAATAAGTGAAGCACGATGAAAATCCAAAGGGTCTTCTTATGTTTTACTGACAGGAGAAGTCAGTTATAAAAGGTGTCGGACATCTGTGTGGAAGTTGCGAGTTAGTGTAATGATGTACCACACCGACAGTTAATGTGTGTTTTATTTCTACTGTACCGGTTTGTTAATGTTCAAGGTCACTGTGGTAAGGAAATGGCTTGCCTTTTTACCTAGTCAGCTGTCAAGTTTATTTATGTAGCCCTTCATATACGCACACCATAAAACACTGTAAACCACACTGAAGTGATCTGGTAACAATGCGGCACTCGGTTTCCATTGAACTTTTTTTTTCTATTGTTTTTATTTATTTATTTATTTATTTTTTTTTTTATTTTTTTGTTTTTTTACAAGTCTATTTGCATTTTTTTATCCAACAAATCAAATCATATCATATCATATCATATCATATCATATCATATCATATACATGTCATATACTATAGTACATACTATATACCATGCTACATCATATACATAAACCTACTCTGAATACATCATTCACCACCCCAGATCATTGTAGTGATCAGTGTAGTAACAGCATTACTACTGCTGGCAGTACAACTGCAGCTAAACCAGTACAGGAGGTTATGCAAGAAACTTCCTCTTCGCAGCACATTTTAAATGACAACAGATAGACTGAAAGTAGCATGTTTACTTTTAGAGCCCTTATAAATAACACCAGGCCAGGCCATTATTCTGTACACCACAAAGCCGGTTTCAGTCAAACAGTGCTGCATACCACACGACTAACAAAGTAGGCCACCAACAAATTGTATGATAAGGTTCTTTGACAGAAACCCTTTGTCTGTTTCTGCACTCCACATCCTAATGATCGTCAATAATAAATCAGCCCCACCTTGTGGCCTCCCTCTCATGAATAGTCTCACCCGTTCCAGTTCGAATGTGGATTGTACCATGTATGGAAAGCAAAAGGGGGACATTTGATACTGAGCTTGTTTTTCCAGTTAACTGCCCTAATTGAAAGTGTTGATTGGGATCCCCAGGCAGCAGTGATGAAAGGGGGGGTTCTCTGCTACCAGCTTGCCATTCCACTTAATAGGAAATGCCAGTTTCACATAAATTAAGGGACTTAATGCTACTTAATCACTGGATATTTTGAAATGTGAGTAGTTTAATGATTGCTGCTATAAAAACCTGTTAAAAACAAAAAACCTTTTTAATTTTCAGAGTGGTTAGTTTCATCATGTCTTTGTCAGGTGATAAATCTCCAAAATGTAAACTGCTCAGGAACTTAGAAAGGGGGCCTTGTTTTTAGCTTGATAACTGCATTTTTGATTTCATGCAGTGAATTTTGAAACTGCAGAAGAGCATGAAAACATAAAAATTACATTTTTACACACCACGATAGTATGAAGCCTATGGGTGAGGCAGATGTAGGACAGTACAGAAGGTTACAGTGCAGTAAAACTATGAATGTTGCAATCATCAGCACGAGTTGTCCTATAGTTTGGGGTGCAGCCCTAGTATAACACACACACAGTATGGCTGAGGACAAGGACGGCCACTAGTTTGACTGGGGAAACAATTTCCCTTTGTGTGGCATGGCACTGCTCTCCCCTGAATGCAGAAGAACTGGAGAACAATCTGCCATTGAGGTACAAGTCCTTGTCTCGCATACTTGACTGCATGAGTCCACATGCATGTGTACATACACACACATACACACACACAGGCCCAGGGTCGTCTCCAGTGAACCCTGGGTTCACACAAAGACAATAGGCTCTCTGTCCCAGCTGACATCTCCACACTAACGTGCTATAAGGAGTGTGTGTCAGTCTGCAGACAATTCACAGCTGGGTGACAGGAGTCAACGCAGGGTTAATGGGACCACTAAACCTCCTGGGGCGGATCATTTCAGTTTTTTACTGGCATAACTTTTTTTGGGACCAGGAGCAGTGTGACACGTAATAAAGGCTGTGAGCAAGATTCAAACTCATGGCATGACGCAGTATAACTAGAAAGCACAATCTTCCATCGATTCTGAACAACAAACTGTTAAACTTGCTGATGAACCTGTAAACATCCCCTTAGGATGTGGAATGAAGTCTCCTCACAGTTGTGGTTTGGAAAATTATAATTGTCCAATGGTGAAAATCCCAGATCTGGATCAGCAACGAAATCTAAACAATTGGCCATTGTTCTAAGGTGTCTTTGTCAACAACATTTCATTGAAATTCATAAGTTTTTGTGATGTCCGGTTGACAGACAGATAACCTGCCTAAAAGGGCCAAAAACAAACTCTGTGGTTGAGACAACATGAACAATAATCAGAAGGAATCAGTTTTAGTGCTTGGTATGATTTTTTTGCTGTTTTTTTGCTGGTTGCTGCTTCTTATATTCACTCTCAATTCCTCTTTAGACTTTGTGCATCATTTTACTACCGGAAATGGCGTCATGTTTAATATGAGTCATCTTTAATGTAAGATATTTAGCGACATGTTTGCTTCTGTTTTTTTTTTTAGGCTGTTGCTTCCTTTTAGGCTTTCAAACTGAAATAATTTTATTGTAGTAGATCCCCCACACAGGTCTGTGAAGATGTGAAAAACACATAATACCAGTTTTGGTGTTTTCCTCCCATTTGGTTGCTGAAGCTGAATTTAACATGAATGCAGATGTTTGATATGTGCTGCTTATGTTCCATCATCCCTGAAGTCCATGAACACCTTTCAAAACCTATAACACAATGCGTGGTTATCTATCGGAAGATAAAATACGTACTTCTCATTTACTGCTTTCATTTGTTTGCCTGCTGTCTGTATTTCTGTTGGCCAGGCCCTGGAGGAGGCAGCAGCCAATGCAGCAGAGGAGGAGCGAAGGCGTCTTCAGACCCAAACCGAACTCCAGGACCGTTACAGGATGGACCTGGAGAGAGAGAAAATGGTACGTCAGTCGTCCTTATCTGCCACTGAGTTCCCACATCAGGATCAGTGGAGAAATAAACACACTTCAGTTCAAAGAGGTGGAAATACCTAGAGTTAATATTATTATGGTAACTTTTATCTTCAAAATTCAACTCTAAAAGTGCTTATATTCAATTTAAAATAAGTAAAATACCAATAAAAGACTATATAAGGTAAATTTCTTTATGAATTTATCATGTAATGTTTAATATATACAATTGTGTTCATAGGCAGCGTTCCCTATTTTTTATATTTTATATTAACTTAACAGGTGGTCAGTGGTATGTAGTTGCTGTGAAATATAATCGTGTGAACTCATTCACTAGAATAACGTCAGTATATGCACAGTAAAGCTGTACTGTTGCAGCCTCCCGGTTTAGTTCATTCGAAGGTGAAACTAAAACTAGCTACAGTGAGAATAATTTATTCTTTACCACCATCGCCAGCTGTGATCAAATAATTTCCTCTATTTATTTCTGTATGCCTGTATATCCAGTTGGGGTCATGTATGAGGTCATGGGCCTTTGGGTAAACACTTCCACCAAAAGGCATGCGCAGTGTTGCCTCTGATGATAAAGCAACATGAATCTGTGGTTAAATGTGGCTGTGAATGCCAGCGTGTCTGACTTCATGAGACAAGTATATCACTTCATATCATATTTGTCTGCCATTGAGATGTTTCCCTGTCTGAGGTCAGGCTCTGTTGGTTTCTAGGAAGAGACCGCATAAGTTGGTTCCCCTCTTATTCGTGGAAATAGTTATTTTTTTTACTTCAACTAAAGAGAAAGCGATAACAGCTCGGGGATGATTCAAGATCACTGAACATCTCCTTTTTCCACTCCAGTGTCTCTCATATTAATTACTGATTTTAGATTAATGGTGCTCATGTAATTACACACCGGCTGGTTTGTTTGCTGGAATCAGCAGGGGAATCATCACAGATGTTTCAGCTTCAAGAGCTCTCTCCACTGTGCTAATACAATTAAATTCTTGTTATCCAAGTACAATAATAAATAATTCTTCAGTGTAATGTATAACAGCAACATATATATATAATGCATACTAAACCAAACAATTCTTTTATTCTCAGAAGAAGAAGTTCATGAATCCAGTAATATTCTCTTGAAAAACCAGACTATGTCACCACCTCTACAAAGTATTTTCACTTCCTCTCTGCCAGTGCATCTCAATGAACAAATATTATGGTTTGATTCACTGAGATGCCTCCTCCCCCACCAGGGACGTTACATCCACCTGTCGGATCACTGATTTGTGCTCATGAATACAAAGTTTCAACTGGCAATTAGTTTCACAGACATAAATCTTGGCACAAGGACACTGAAGCACGCAAATAACATTTTTTGTTGAACGAGTTATGCAAGATGTGATGTTATAAAGTTTGTAAGCATGTAAAGCTTTTACACTGGTCCAGACACACACAGGCTGCACATCCTCCACATGGATCTGGAGAGAGAGTTAAGCCACGAGCATGCTAGTTGTGTACATTAAGCAAATGATGCTTAATGATGCCGTTGTGGTTGACTATTGGATAACGTATTGCTCTGTGTTTCCTGGTGCAAAAGGTACGGCAGCAGATGGAGGAGCAGGTGGCCCAGAAGTCCAGCGAGCTGGAGCAGTATCTGCAGCGGGTCCGGGAGCTGGAGGACATGTACCGTCAGCTGGAGGACGCTCTGGAGGATGAGAGGCGCGCCAGGCAGGATGAGGAGACGGTCCGCAGGCTGCAGGCACGGTCAGTGGACAAACAGTGGACCTGTAGAGGCTTTGCAGGCGCATCACTAATTAAAAAATAAAAATGAAGAGATGCAGATGCAGTTTTTGTACTGTGATTTTATAGGTATATGCACAAAAATATACCAGGATGCCTTAAGTAAGGTTGCTGAATTCCTCATATGGGATGGGCTATTAAAAAGAATATTTATATCATCTTAACCCTAGATCAAAGAAAAAAAAGGTTCACATTCATTTTACAAGCAAAAATCTGTCTTATTTCGCCCATTTCACAGCTCCTATTTTTATTAGAGGCACACACACAGCCAGACATAGGATGTATAGTTCCCTCTGACCGCCACATGTCCTCCCTCATCCTTCCTTCCTCTGTGCTGACATTTGCTTTTCCACATCATACACTAAAAGACCAGTTGTGAATGTGTCAGCACCATTCTACTTAGAACAGTGCTTTGTTTGCGCCCCCTTTTGGAGTGAGCAGTCCTTTATCCTTAAGTTATAATATTCTTTCATCTTTGCCATACTAAGTCTATTGGGCTACATAGGACCACATGCAATAGTTTTACAGATGGAGAACCAGGTAGATGCAGGTTATCATAGAAATATGACAGGAGAGAGGAGTGGGTTATTAGCTTGTTAGTCACATGTGCGTCACCAGTTTGACACCCACGCTGTGTTTTGTCTGTCAGCTCTGATGAACTGTTTCCTTCAGGTGTCAGCAGATTCTTTCTTTGTCAGTGTGTCACATTTTGTGAGTGACACACTGAGTAAGAATCATTTAGTTAATAACTGATACCCTGATTAAAGGCATATAACTACCTACAACCGCAGACATTGAGTTGAGGCTAGAAAACAAGGATGCTGGCATGATCCTCCATATGTGGCAGCATGATAACATGTATATTGAGATAGGAACAGTCTTCCACATTTGGCTCTACGCCCCCTTGTGCCCATGATTACACCTATGTGAACCAGGTTACTGGAGGAGGAGGCGGCCAAAAGGGTGGAGCTAGAGCAGATCCACCTGCAGCAGCAGCAGGCCATATCAGAGACGGAGGCTGAGAAACAGGAGCTGGAGAAGGAGCGTCTGGCCAAGGAGAGCGCCCTGCAGGCTGCCATGCAGCAGCTTCAGCAACTGGAGAGCGAGCGGCAGGGGGCGCTGGAGCAGTACCAGGTCAGAGGACGGCAGGAGCAGCAGCAGCGGTAGTCATAATAGTGGCAGTGGTACTAAAGTAAAAATATAGAAGAATTAGCAGTAAAATGTAGTTGAGTATGAAAAGTAAAAGTAATCATTGTGAAGAATGGTTCCTTTTAAGAATGTTAAATTATTGATACATTTATTTTAATATTGTATGCTTAACTGCTCCACATACTCTTGGCTAGTTTACACTCTTACATCATATCTGATGACTTTGACTCTTTTAGACCTAAATGGAACAGAACCTTCATTAATGCCACCAGTAACACCTGTGTTTACCTGCTATTTCATGTCAATATGGCTGCTGTGAAAAAAGTCTGTTAACAAGTCTGGTTTTCACTGTAGGAGATTATGAGCCATTAATCATATGAATAAACACACTTTTAATGCACTTTGACTTTTTATCAGATGACATGATTAGGTTATAACAATATTAAGTAGGTTATACTGTGGTTGTTCTCAGCAACCTAAGGCAGAACAGTGAATGCATGTCCATGGACTGTGGGTTTAACACAGTAGTACCTTCCATGACCAAACAGTGTCACTATATGACTGCTGGATGTAGGACAGGCAGGTGGTTATGGTAGAGGAATATGCCAGGAACTTGACATTAAGGGTTAATAATTGCATACCAACAAGTATGCTACATTATACTGTTAAATATCCAAATGACACAAAACATTTGCATGGCCTAATTTCTGTGTGGTGCTTAAATGTTTCCAAAAAGCGCTCTTAGAATCGTGCAAATGAATCACGCTCCATGTTTTGCTCTAGTTAGTAACGATGTGTGTTTTGTTGTTGTGTCTCCATGTGCGGCGGCTGTGAGACAGACGGTGGTGAAGAAGCTGGAAGATGCAACCAACAACACCAGGACCTGGAAGCACAAGGTGGCTCATCATGAGGGCTTGGTACGGCTCATTCAGCCAGGTAACATCTGCACACCTCGTTCTTTCCTTCAGTGTGGGTGTTTTTATGTGCATGCGTGTGTGTGTGTATGTACTGTAGGAAGGTAAATTGATACATTATCATGTAGTAATACCCAAATAATGTGGTATCTTGTCAAAATGTCCCTCCAATTGTTTACAAAATGAAACCATTTAATGTATTAAATCCTCATATAACAATAAAATGATGTAATAACATCACATCATTACATTAAACATCAATTGTTACTTCATAAGAGGTGTAACAAGTTTTGACCTCATGATTTAATAGTAATATTAACAAATAATGAAATATCTGGTAAGAATAAAAAGAATGTAATTGCTCAAATTGTTATATGATTAGTCTGTATTATGATATCATCAGTTACAATATGTTATAAACTCTTTATGATGTGATAGTCACAGAAATTAATGCCTTATTCTGGAATTTTTTACATGAACAGATTTTATATAAATTTTGATTCATTCAGAGGGACATTTCATAAGATTTTGGCAAGTTGTTACAATATCCAGCTGTTGCTGGATATTGTTGCATTATCAGTTTGTACACAGTTACTTGGCCAAAATGTTTACTGTTCCCTGCATTGTTTGCAGTTAGAATATAATGGACCTGTACAGTAGGCTGAAGGAAATCAAAGTAGTGAGCACACTTAGAGTTGTTTTGTGGTGCACGTTCCATCTGTGAGTTTCACAGAGCACATTACATCTTGTAGAGCTGCACCTATGATTCCCCCAAAGCTACAAGCTCACTCTTGGTATGAATAAATGTAATGGTGGTTTCTCTATATTAATTTCCCCATAGTGTTCATTTGGAAATTAGCATGTGTGATTACTGCAACGTAGTTATCTGGACTCAACTAACCGTTTTGTCCATGCTGCCTCAGAGCAGGCTGGAGCAAAGCACATACGCAAGACTTCATACCAAGAATATTTCTTTCTACATGCATACGTCATGAACATAATCTGTGTCTATCCAAATTCCTTTGGTGAAAAGAATGTAAATGGCTGCAGTCTTTAAACAGTTCATCTGATACGGATAAAACCAGGAAACCCGACAGTCTGCCAACCTTGCTGTCTGCCAACCTCACAGCCATACAAAATACATGCAAAATAATCACAATGGAGCCAAAATATTAATAACTTAATCTACTTTCGATGCTCACTTTGTGTCCAACCTGCAGCAGCATTTGGATGTTCTGTCTTGTTTTGGGAATAAACCTTTGACATTTCTGGTGTAAGGGATGGAAGTGACTAAAAGTATTGAGAGAGGTATTGAGAAACACATTAGGAAAAAAAATTAAAATGCCTAAACAACATGAAAAATATGAGAGATGACTACACTTTATTTCTGCATGTTGTAGCCTATCTGAGCCTAAGTATTGAATAGTCTGTGTAATTTTCCCTCCAGGGTCCAAGGGACATCAGATATTCACAAACTGGGGCCCGGCTGCCTTCTCCGAGGCCGAGCTGAGTCTGAGGGAGAAGGAATGGCAGGAGAGGAAGAACCAGACGACCCAGGCTCAGTAGAGTCTCTGCCATCCCTGAACCCCAAACATGGCTCCGGCTCCACAACAGCTGATTGAACAAAAATCAAAAGGAGCGGAGAAGGATACTGGGATGAAACAGAACCTCCTGCGAGCTCTTTGGTAATTGGGTTTATAGGGGAATCCAAAAGCTTAAAAATAAATAAATAAATAAATTAATTAATTAATTAATGAAGGATACCATCTCAAGAGGGGCATATGGCTGAAACTTGCCAGTCATTAAATAGTTTTAAATGGGAAGTAGAACTGTGCCTGTTTAATAAAATTGTTTTATTTTATAGGGGAATGAAGTAATCCATGCCCTATAAGCATTTAGCACCCTCTGTAGGTGACAAGAAGGAACTACAATAACAAACAAGTTTTGACAGAAAGCTGGTGAAGTATTCATTGAGTCATTGGTATTGATTAGCAACTCTCTCAAGATCCATGGATGTATTAGGGTCATTTTGTGCTACGAGACAGTCAAGTCTTTCTTATTGTCCCTTTAAACAATTCCCTGCTCATCTTCTTTAAAGGTTGATCCAAAATTTACCCAGCAATGCCCCAGTCTCGGCCCAGCATACGATGTATGATGAAATGTGCATTCAATGTGATGCATTTCAAATGATAACTTCTTCCTCTGTAGATGCACTGAGTATTTGCAGGGTAAAGTCAACTGACCAGTTACTCTAGTGGTCTCTTTTCATGCAGTTGTCAGTTCTTAGTTGACAGTCTGTAACAGCGGAGACTGTCAAATATGTAAAAGCAAACATGGCTAACACCCTGACAAGCTAACTGAAATATAAAATAGTTATTTAATTTGGTTTACTCATGATTTAAAAAGTGTGATTTGTGTTGGAGTCTATGAGTAGGGGGCGAGTGCGTTCCTTGCTAGTGTGTTTTTTTTTTTTTTCATTTAGCCCTGACTGTCTATTTGTATGAAGTGCACTACTTTTCAGGAGAGCCTACTGAAAAATAAGGGAACAAGTGATGACTACAGTGAAAAGTCACTGTTTTTAATTTCAGGCTGTCAAGTGTAGTGTATAATGTTTAGGGCTTGTGGAGCCATGTCCATACTGTTGTATGGGTCTGTAAACAAGAATGAACCACGTTAAGTGTTACCACTCAACTACTCACATTCCTGCATTCCTGTGTATTTGTTATTTTTTTACCTTTTAACTCTTTGGGACTGTTTTCAGTGGCGATTACAAGGGATTTGTGTAAATACTTTAACACTGGTTACCTTTTCTGTTTTCTTGAGTAAAGTGACAACATGCTGGCATTATTAAACACCTAAGGATGACTTGTCTAATGTAAGGTTATAATATTTGCCCAATTAACAAACCTCTGTTAAGACAAAAACCGCCTGCCTTTAAACATTGTGTCAGAAATAGGGCATTTTGCCAAAGCCTCAGTCAAAACAGGAATGCTAACTGCAGAACATTTGTGCCGTTGTGCTTTAACCATCCGTGCCTTTGATATCATTTGTGAACACTGGTTTCTATTTTGTGTTTTTATATGTATGTACATAGCTGAAGACTGAACTATGTAATAAAACATGTCTTGAATAACTGGCTTATGCATCTTGCTTCTCTGTTTATTTGAGTAAACACAACTGCTGTCATGATTGCACCGTGAAGGGTCACGCGTTTAGTAAGTAAATTTATGTAGTTATTTATATTAATGTAGTCAAAACAATGTTTCAAGAGGCTTTATAATAATAAAATGAGGGATGAGAGACGTAGAGGCGAGAGTGGACGACATCAGACAAAATAATACACAAATACACAATGATTAAAACTAATGACAGGGACGCAACTGCACATTTTTGTGCCCAGCTGGTTTACAGTACCTAGGCAGGTGTAGTATTATTGTTGCATTAATTTCCCCAGGAAAAAATGTAACCTGTTTCTGGCAGCCACTTGCATTGCTGCAAAAATGACCTGCTCTCCAGAGGGCGCTGCAGCACCACAGAACATCCCATCAGCGCTGAGAGCGGGAAGATAACAGTCTCCTATGGCAAAAGTCTTGCAACAGAGGCACGGGGAGCCACACTAAAACTGTTAAACTGTATATGTGTTATTACTGCGAATCATCTAGGGACAGAATAGTTTCCATTACTTCACTGTCTAGACCCTCGATTTTCCAAAATAAGGCTGACTGCTGTCCTCTGTCTCCTGTCTGGCTGTGCGAAATACAGACAATATCATCGGTAACATACGCTGCTCTATAATTTTGTAATGGCTTATGTGTAATTAAATTGTTGGTCCTGAAGGGATTTGATAAATATAATCTGTGGTCGTTGACTGGACACAAGCTATGGCCTGTTTTTGGAGGTTTGCACTGGTGAGGGACTTGATTCAGCTTCTTGGACATGCAGGAGTGTGAAGTGAGGAGGACTGTGAGACGGTGAAACCTGCCTACCTGGGTTTAACGGAGTTAAATCTCTTAGTTTGTCCCTACTAGTAGTACCAAATGGGTGGGCTTAATACATGAGGGCAGTCTTGATAGTACCAAGTGAGATGTCAATCATAGGAAAGTATACCAAGCTGACTTTCAAATACTTCCCTGTGATTGGCTAAGCTGGCATTTATTGGATTGTCCTGCTGCATGTCGTAAACTCCGCCCTTGCAGTGCTCCAGGCAGGTTAAAACAAACTCTTAAGAATTAAAATTTTTGGCTTTCTTTTGACTTTGTACTGTCATGCAGCGGTTTGACGTGGTTTGTGCTCCGGTTCAGGCCTTCCCCCCTCCTCCTCACGCAACCTCACAGTCACTGTTTCATCCTGACGAGATTCGGTCTGCATGAATGAGTGACATTGCCAAAACAGAAAAATATTCTTCCAACGTTATGCAAAACAGACCAGCTTGTAAAGTCTCTTTTAGATCAACCCCCCCTCGATAGATCCCCAACTAAGTTAATTCACTCCATCCATCCTCTCTCCGTATCGTGCAACAGTCGTTAATTTGAGTGCGACAGGACAGACCAAACAAACACACACACACACACACACACACACACATACACACACACACAGAAAATACGTTCCCAAAAATCTGTGGTCCAGATGCGCTCGGCACATACCACAGCTGCACTAACATTGCTTTATGCAACAAGACGGCCTGTCATT
>OMLF01017001.1:9361-55536 GCA_900302615.1 Holocentrus rufus | reverse complement strand
TTTTTTTTTTTTTTTTCTTTTTTCTTTAATTTGGAACGTAGTGTATGATCCTACACAAAAGAGGAGAGATAGGGAGAGAAAGGGAATTTTAAGCTCCTTCCTATGCAGAATAGTAATCCTTTCTTTTGTTCTATACATCAATCCCCACCGAACTGAACACTCTTTTCTGTGCAAAAACCAATAGATGAAAGATGCAAAGTCATGTGCGCGCCACACTCGACTGTTTAGACCTTCAGCTAAGTTAACTTTTTGTGTCATCATCTTTTAAACAAACTATAGACTGGGAGCCATCTCCGGCTGGCTATCAATAATTCACAGGACAGGCTTTTTTCTTTATGTTCCCCAAAATAATGACAGTCCAAAATATTCTCCTGATAAAAGGACTGAATCAGAATAGGGAAAGTACATCACGATTCCTAGCCTCAGACCATTAAGGTTTTGCACTAAGTGCAAGTGCAAACAGTCTTACCATGAGTCATCTCGGCTTTATTTAAGCCTGCTGACAATGAAACTCAAAAGTCTTAAGTTCTTTATCAATCCCCTGATGGGCAAATATCGTTCACTGGGGAGGAGAGGCGATACAAGAGGATCGCAATGTTCCCGTGTCATGCCAGTCTCCTCTGACACGTTTGTGACACCATATTGTGTTGAGGGGTGGGTGGCGGGCCGGCGTCACATGTTTTCCGGATCACCTGCTTCGCTCCTGTACATCCGTCTGCTGTCTCCTGCGCCTGCCTGACGGGCAGCAAAGCCATCTTTCTGGATAATTAAAGCTGTGAATGTAGACTGACGTGTCCTGCAGTGAGGGCTGAATGCTCACAGAGGCAGAAGTCCTGCTGCCTCCAACTTTTCCTGCTGCTGGTCTCCTCCGATCCCGCTGGCAGCCGCTCTCATGGGCTCAGACAGGTGAGGCTCACAGCTACAGTGAGTGACACTTGTTTTGCCTGGCGTGTCTGCGAGGAATCGGTACAACTATCGAATTATTGCAAACGCCTCGGGCTTAAAACTGCAAAGTAATGCCAATATTTCAAATGTCAAGACGGGAATGTAGTGAGTATGGCTGGGCAATAATTCAATGTTATCCCTTCTTGTCTTTCACTGAATTCTATTTTACTGATACTGTACTACTGTCTAAAATGATGATAACAAGCTCATCTTAATGAAAAACTGACAAAATGACAGGAATACTATTTGACAATTTCAGGCTTACACATAGCATTACCGTTTGGTTCAGAAGAATGAACATTATTTATCTATTTTTGTCATTTCTGTTTTATTCAACAGTAAAGACAAGAAGAACGGGGGGGCAGAGGGGGGATGACGTGCAGCAAAGGGCACAGGTTGAAATCTATTAATTATTCGAGGTATTCGCTCAACATGGTGAGCCACCGGAGTGCCGCGAAGGGACATTAATTTCATTATTACTTCATTATTTAACATTTGATTTTTGCATAGATGAGCCATGCTGTGATGCGTATCAGTGCAACATTGTAATCACCGCGATACTGATTTTAACCACATTACCCAGCCGTAATAGAGAGTATTTCTTTGTACAAGTAAGCAAATGCCATCACCAGGTTAATTTGTAGGGTGCCTTTAACCCCCTGGAGAAAGGTGACTCTACCAAAAAAAGCAAGATGTAATTACCACTCTAACTGGGGGCCATAGTACCAATTAAGGGATCCAACAGTGAAAGAGTGTAAATGATATTCCGCGATGAGGCTGTGGACCAGAAGCGGAGTGTGAATGCTGAAATCCAGGCGCTTTCCGTGTTGGTTTTTATTAGGCTGCTGTCACACCAGTGCAAGTTGATTTTCATGCTTTGGCCACATGTCTGTCATTCTCACTGGCAGGCTAAAAAGGGAAGTATCTCAGAATGGGAGTAAATATCAGAGGGCTGCAGTCTGCATGCGAGCACACAGGTGCACAAACACAGGTGCTCACACAGGCACACACAGCACACACACACACACACACGTAGCTGTACTGCCGCAGCACAAATGCTTCCTCATGTCCTTCTCTTTCATCTCACTCTCTTTCTCTCACCCGCCTCTCTCTGTGAGCACAGCACAAAACGGAAAAAAAAAAAAAAATTGCTGACTGTGAAAGGGATGACGCAGTGAACATAGCTGCTCTGAATATCTAAATTAAAAGTAGTCTTGTGTATCGTTTGAATAATTCATAGTGGTGAACTGTATGCAGCTGCTACTACAGGGCAGGGGAAGAGCTCTGAGTTACAGTATGTTTGACAGACGACTGCATTTGCAAAGGCCGCTTTCTGCAACAGCTGACAGCAACACGCCATAAATAATGAGATAATCAAATAGTAATAAATAGCAAAGGCGCAAACAATAAATAGTCGACATGCAAAAAATAGTCCATCACAGTACATTGAACAGTTTACAGCACAATCTCTAATCCTTAACCCATCATGCAAACGTAATCAAAAGCAAACTTAAACATCACAACTCCAGATCAGAGCAGCAATATACTAATCATAGTAATATACAGCAGTACACACAATATGTACAGTATTTACTGCACATAAACAAACAGAGCTGTGCATACAATTCAATTTGGTGCAATGTAGATCACATTAAAATGTGTTCCACTGCAGTTACTAGTTATCAAAATTGCAATATTCAGCAACATAATCCGCAGGATTACCATAAATCAGTAACATATTATGATTATCAAAGTAAAGGGAGCACTGGCCAATATGTCTTTTGGAATATTAACAGTACCTGTTATACTTAAAAGTAACAGAATTTGCCTTTAATCTGTAAAGTTAAAATTTATGCAGCTCAAATTTATACAGTTTACTTTTTGGCCAAAAGTCTGCAAATATTAATGGTACAGGCAACTAATCTCTATAATAATCAAGCAAAATGATTAATACTTTCTCAAAAATGCAATTTATTATTCATTAACATACAAGTAGGTAACCAGGATATACTGTTGATCTGTTTTGCAAACAAAGCTTCGGTGAATCCTCCAAACAGAACTAAACAGAACCAGCCAAAGCCACAAAAGGGAGTCAAAAAGGCTGACACACGTTGGCGAACAAACAGGACCGGCGCTGCACAGCAATCTGAGCTGTGGAGTTATGCTTGGTAATCAATTTCAAGGCTTTCATGCGAGTGCCTTCATCCACAGCAACAACATAAACATGTCAGCACGTTCCATGGCATGCAACATCTCTTTCTGGTGATATATTTTGTGATATTTTAGTCATTTTGATGATATTTTTGGATCTAAGTCTTGTATGAGTCTCGGCTCCTTTCTGGTAATTCTGCCATATTTTTACCCAATTTTTAATCTAGGACTGGTCTTTACTGGCATACCAATACACATACATGTCAATACACTCCACTGTTATTGTTATAGATCTGACCACATTCTGAAAACTGCTCTTTTGTTTTACAGTGCAGGTAAGAAAATGTGAAAAGGTTTATACACATTTTTTTTCTGGGGCACATTTCATAAAGACATTAAATCACCTGCCTCTATTTAAACGGCCTTTTGAGTTTTCCACTTTCAGAGCTGAACTTTTAACCCCCCTTCACATCGCATTGCAGCGGATGTCTGCATTTACAGCAATCGAATAACTCAATGTACAAGGGAAATAAAATGTTATGGGTTAAAGCTTTATGTTTGGAATAAAAACAACTCAACCATATCGGCATCACTGCAACGCTTCCAGTTCATGCACAGGCACAACCCACATGGCATGTGAACTCATTACACTGTTGTGCTAAAGATATGTGAGTTATCATCTGTGTGAAAATAATTCTGATGGAGTTTAATGGCATTTCCAACTGTAACTTTCCCCTTGCTGCAATGCCACCAATTTGCATTTTTTACACAATAAATCTGAAACAAAAATCAATATTAAATCAAAGAAGCATTTCGGTGCAAAGACTGCAAAAAATGCAGTCATCCATCCATCTAAGAATGTAGTAAATATTGCAATATTGTAGTATATTGTAAATATTGTAGTAAATATTGCATATGGTCATACATGTAATAATAAAGATAATAATATTCAATATTATCAGATATTGTCAGAAGCCTATCCGCTTAATTGAAAAAAATTAAAAGCATTTTTTTTCTCTTCAAAGCCTCACAGACAAATAAAAGCAAAGAATGCAACACTACCCTCTCATATGCATATTAGATAACACGGAGGTGAACGTACTGCTTATATATCAGATGAATCACCAATGGCACAATGTCACACGGTACAAATTAAAAGCCTTAAAGTGCTTTCTTGTGCTGATTAGCATAAGTAGTGAATGGCGGGGAGTGTGGCTGCTCTTTTGAAGACAGAGATAACCTCCTGGAACGACGAGCCTTGAACTTCACCTCTCGGAGGGGATACGCCAGTGACGGAGAGCGATCTCAGCTGCCGCCTGAATGAGGGCACCTGGTGTGGGCCGTTGTTCTATCAGCCCCTCCCACTGAGCCTTTAAATCTCATCCACTTCATGAGAGTCACGTCTTCACTTAGATAATGAATTATGGATCCCAGCCAGGGTGATATTCAATATTAGATGAACCGCATATCCTCATTTGGTGACAGTACCACTGCTGCCATAAGGGACAATCCCTTCTCAGCAGCATGAGCGCAGATACAGAGGAAAAGCTCATTACTATCCATATTCATGATGGGGACTTATGCGGTGTGCGCGTTGGGTGCGTGCATACTTGTGCTATACTTGCGCCGCAGAAGTGCATAAACCTGTGAGTAATAAGTGCAGCTGTGTGTGCTTATGTATGCGAGTGTTTTTGCTTGCACGGGAACGTGAGGAAAGGAGCTTTTGCCTGGCTCCGGAGCAGGCAGGTTAATTCTGCATGGTATTTTTAAATGGGGGAGAGCAAGATAGCAGCCACTACAGTCACTACAGAATGCACCAGGCTGTTGTTCCTTCTGCCTGAATACACATGAGTGGCCAGACTGATCTTTTCCCCTGGTCTTCCTGTGCTGGAAAAGACTAAGATGTCGAACACACACACACACACACACACGCTCACATATCGTACATTTATGAGAACACGGCCCATGTTTCGAAGTTCAGCGAAGCATCAGCAAGTATAGGGGGAAAAAAAAGGAAACAGCGTGACGTGCAGCCCTCTACAGCTGAGGATCTACCATACTCTAGATATCCCTTCATCACAGAACTATTACGCTGATGCTCTTTTTTTTTTTTTTTTTTACAGTTATGAAAGGCACCTTTAATAAGGCACTTCACGTACTTAGCTGGTGAAGTGATGGGCTGAAAATAGGCTGGCGTTTTTAAAGATGAATAAAGTTCATTAAGAGGGCATTGCATAATACTTCATAACTTGAGCTGCGAGAATAAGGGGACAAAAAAACTTCAAAGACCTTAAAAATGCATTATCACCGTGAGTAGGCAAGGAAAGAGAGGCTTAGTGACAATGAAGAGTTGTCCTCTCTGGCTCTCTCTCTCTCTCTCTCTCTCTCTCTCTCTCTCTCTCTCTATTTGGCACTGCATGTTTTACTGTCCTGCTCTTTTGTTTGTGAAAATGCTCAGAAAGGCTAAATATGAGGAAAGGGTTGAACACGTCATGTAGCGCCCCAGTCTAGGTCACACATCACATTCAGAAATGACATATCTCATGTGGCACATCCTGTATCCACCGCAGCAATTTTGATACATCAGTTGGGAGGAACTTTAGCCATCTGCAAACTTCGATGAAACAGTTTTGTAAACACAGGACGATAATTGTTTAGCTCGGCGGCGATGAAAGGGAGCTGGAAAGGAGCTCGGATGCCAGAAAACATCTTTCTTTCTTTGGCCGTCAGGGAAGGAGCTTTGAATTAAAAAAAAAAAAAAAAAATTTAAGAAATGATAAAAAAAAAAAAAATCACAGTGTGTAGTGCACTTGAGACAAAAATGAGTGTTTTCAACAGCAAGCGCGGTCTACATCTGGCAGCTCAAGTGCTCATTTTGATAGCCGATCCAACTGGGAAGATAATTGTCCAAGCGCGCGATGGCATTCTCTTCCACTCCTAATCACAACTGCTGCACACGGATCAAAAGTTGCATCCAAGGTGCATTTCGTATGGATGTGGGACGCTGACTCCAGCCTGACATCTATCCTTGGCAGTATACTAAAGTGCATTATGTATGAAGGCCAGAATATGCTTTCTCACAACACACACACAGGTGCTCACAATATATGCACGTAAACAAGCACACACACACACACACACACACACAGACAGATGCCTTCTAAGTGACAAAGCATTGTCCTTGCATGCTTGGGCGTATTTGCCGCAATATATTTGAGAGGACCTCCTTGCTGTCATGCTGCAGTAGTGCCGTCTACTCATTATCTTGTGTCATGTGACAGCATCTCTGAATCATTTGGCCCTGGGAGCTGAACCAAAATGGGAGAAACTCACAGGCGCCACTAAACTCAGATGACAGGGAGAGTGAGCAATAACAATGTCCTTGTCCCTCTATGGATTACGTAAGAAATTCCACTGGTGTCAATCATGTGCTAATAGGCACTGTCCTCCGGAGACTTTTCCTCTGTAGAAAAATAGGTATGTAAATCAGCGCGCGGCACTTTTTTGTGACATGTGTGTGTATCTGCAACAACTCCATTTAGCGGCTCTTCATTATAATTCAACCATGTTAACCCTGTCAGCATGATGAAGGTGATATTCTCTTATCTATTGTGTGCGTGACAGCTCCTTTAAACTGACTCTCAAAACCAAGACTAAATGCTTAATGTGTCTGAATGAGCCCAAGGGTAAAATTTTACAGTCTTCAGTAGCAATGGATTCGATATGATGTTTTAAAGGGTTAAAGAGCAAGAAATAGAAACACAGAGTATGGAGGAGTGCCCATTAAAACAACTAATGAGACAGGCGGATCTTGGTGGTTCAACTTCAGAGCATTAAAAAACTGCGAATCCTGAAATTAAAGTAAAAAAAACTAAACTGTCCTAGTGTTTAATAAGTGCCGCTACAACAAACTTTGACTGCAGAACATTTTTCCGACAATCCAACACATCAGCGGTAAACGTCTGGTTTTTGGTTTCGGCTCCTGAGCGTCACTGAGCAAGGGCTTCTTTTTAGGCTCAACATTTTGCACCAGCGTTCAGCGATCACACAGAGAGATCCGCTGTAAAAGAGGCCGGGATACCAATTTATCCACTGACAATGGCTTCAATAGCCCAGAATGCAATGAGGCCACAAGACATGTTGAATTTTGAGTGCGAGGCTGAGTGTGTAACGTTTTCCCAACTGGAAAAATATTCCCTTTGTTACTCTTACTATGCATTACGATTGCTCGCTCCACCTACACATGCAATCCACTGCTGGATGCAACACATAGGAAATCTCTAACTAGAACTAGTAGAACTAGACAAGACAGGCTGAGGTTAAGTGGACAAAAAGCTAATTGATATATATAAAAAATCAACCATTTATCACAAATTACTCCTGGAAAACAGTGAATATATGGCAGTGTAAAGATATGAATGGATAGACTTTTTTCCAACAACACAAAGTCTAACACAATATATATAAAAAAAACAATAACTGCTTAAATATTTCATCTTTAACTGTGTGTCTTCCAAAATCCAAGTTGTCCTCGACCCTCGATCTGAGAGCACAGTTGCTCTCCACGTCATCCGCCAGCCCACACTGGAGGACATGACAGCAGACCGCAAACAGCTTGGCAGCATCAGCGGCCTGCACGGGCCTCATGCTCATGGGTTACATGCTGAACAGTAATGCATGGTATCCGCTTCTATGTTTGAACAGGGACAGAAAGCAGAACGTGTAACATGAGCCAGGAAGACACTGAAGTCGGTCACGGGCATTAACGGCAGCGCCCCGGGGAAGAATAAAGTCCGCTTGCAGTATTGAGAACATTAAGATTTATTGGCAAAACTGATGATATTCAGCATGTGGCCTTTGTCAGTGTTTATCAAACAATTTATCTAAAAGTCAGTAAAATGTAAATAAATAAATAAATATATAAAAATACCAATAGCATAAGAGACAATGGCACAAACAGCCTCACTGTGCCAAAGAGACACAGAGGACACACGCAGTCAGCAGTCACGCAGCAGCAGTTCTCTCAAGCTCACCTATAGCCTGCTAAAGACTGCTGTGTCACAATGCGTTGGTGTTTTTGGATGTAAAATAAAGGCAATTTCTTTTTTCATAAGAAGACAACAACAGCGGTACTTGAATTTATTGAAGGAGACCTGCCTTTTACAACTGAGAATAAACAGTTAATACAAATACAAAAAAAATGGTCATTCCAAGCATCTGATAAGTCATGAAGTCTCTGATCTATCCAAAGTGAAAACTAAAAACCAAGCAGCACTTTCTTCCTCTGTTTTTTTGTCTAACATATAGCTCTTTAAAACTACCAAGGGAAATCAGGAGAATTCCATAACCTGAGACTCTTCAGGCCCCATGTAGGTCCTGGGACTGGCTTTCGTTCATATTTGTAAGAAGAACCACTTGCGAACAGTATGAAGTGCATCATAATTATACTTCTTCACTCCTAATAGCCAAGTTGACCTCATGCCGAATGTTTTCTTCTCACTAAATCCAACTGGCTTCCATTGTTTTGCCATTTGTTTTCACAGTTTGTCGTTTGGCGCCGTCTGCATTCAATGGCTGTGTAGCGTTGTACCCCTCTAACGGACCTTTTTCACAGCAGCCATTTTGACATGAAACTGCAGGGCAAGCACAGGTGTTACTAATGCCATTCATTAAGGTTCCATTCCATTGAGGTCTAACAGAGCCAGGGTCCTCCTACTGTTCATGCTGACTCTGCTACATTTTAATGGAACAGAACCTTCATTAATGTCATTAGTAACACCTGTGCTTGCGCTAATGTTTCATGTCAAAATGACCTCTGTGAAACAGGTCTATAGTTACGGTGTAATTACAGTGTAACTCTTTCAACAAAGTGATGCTTGGTCGCCTCTTAGGTAGCAGTGTTTTTACAGCCTGCACACCCTGGAGTTCCATCATTATGGAAAAACTGTTACCCCATAATTCCCCGGAATTTGGTTTTGTTACCATGTAATTACCTTGTTTGTACCCCATATTTACAGAAGAGTTATACCGGTTACTCTGTAATTTGTGGATTGCAAAATAAAGCGCTACCGAACACGTAACTCAATATAAGCATGATGTAGCTTCATTGAGGCGTTGCAACTATGCAGCAGATACAGAATATGTATGTGATGTTGTCGGACACTATGATGTTTTTTTTTTTTTTCTAACTTGGAGGCTCCTCAAGTGGCAAATTTAAGAGAAAATCAGAGTTCAAGGTTTAGTATCATCTCCTGAGCAGGGCCTAAATCAGGCTCCGGAAACTTTATGTGGAACTGTTGCCTATGGAAACAATTCCAGAACCCGTGAAATAAGATTCTGTGACACTCACTGAAGTCCCTACAATCGAACAGAGCTATTACAGAGTCATAGTACAGGACGCCTTCAGACTAGAAGAATCCTTAGGCATGTCCTCTCTGATTGGCCGGGAGAAACGTCCACATCCAGTGGACTCGTGAATGCCGTGAGTGTCGGAGAAATCAGTGATAAATCTAGTGAGGACATTGGTGATTCAACCGAGTATGATCCCGGCACTCTCGAGTAACGGAGCACAATCAATTGCCTCTAATGTTGTCAAGGACACCAGCAGCCCTCTACGACACGAGGGCTGTTAAAACGCCATGTCAACCTCTGTCATAGAGTATGTATTTGTCATTTTGTTTTGTGTGTGTGTGATGGCGAGAAAGAGACAAAGAGACAGAGCGAGGATCGGAGCGAGTGAGTGTGCAAGTGTGTAATGACAAGAGAGACGATGACGCTGCAACAGAGTGACTAAGGTTAATCACAGAAGTTGAATAAGATGTTTTAATTTTTTTTCCCTGTGTGACAGCTGTTTTAGTCCATCATCTGCGCGAGCTCTGGGCCCGCAATGCAGCAAAATCTCCAGCGTTGTTCATAACATTAGTCATGTCAAGAAACAATGCTCACTACAATTAACACTGACTAAAACCCTACCAAGTTTTTGTGAGTAGCTCCAAAGTGTACGCCCTCCGTCAGTAGACAACAGTTCAAATTTAGCTGGATTTTACACTTTGCAAATACATCTTCGGCATTCATCTGACACTCCAGAGCAATATGCAGTGTGAGCATGCGGAGGGTTCAATGTCTCGTTCAAGGATATTTTGACAGGGCAAATGTTTACAGGATGGTCTCTACAACAACAAGGCCTCTGCTCTAAAACCACTGTCAGCGGTGAGCCTCGTGCTGAAAACAAATGCCTCTCTGATCAAATGTCTGCCGAAGGGTTTCTGGAAGTCAACACCTAAACATCCTATTGATCTGACAGCTGTATCTGGCTTAAATGGCCGTGCAGCCTGAAGCCTGAGCTGTGCCGTTCCGTGCTCCGACCACAGGGACAACATCCAAACCGCTGTCTTTTACGACAGACGAGATGAATGAAGGGGAGTTCATCTCCTTGGGGTGCAATCCTCTTAAAGTGGTCAATTTTCCCGAGCAACATTTGTGAAACCCCGGTCAATATCGCTGAAAAAGTGAAAGGCTTGTGCCATTAAAGCCACCGTGCAGTAGCATTAGACATACATCTTACTCACGGTGGCAAGGGGGTCAAAAAAAGCTTGATGAATGAAGTGATATGGGGCGTCCTCTAAAAGGCTTTAAGTTTATTGTATTAGGTGGAGGGTGTGTTTGTACGTGAGCGGCGATCTGTTTCAGGTGAATCAGGCACCGGAGTATCAGCTGCAGCCGTGCACTTCTCATTACTCTGGTCAGGCGGCTGCAACCACTCCATCACACATGGTCAAACACACACACACATCCGTACACACAAAAAAAACAGAAGGGAAGCACTTGCTAACGCTGCCTATCGCTAAGACTTTCACGCCGAAAGCTACTGTCAAGAATAAGATCAATTGCATCACTGTTGCTCACATACCTCACGAGAGAAATTTTAATTGGTAAACTGACGCGCAGTCTATCCTCGACAACGCTGCGCTTCCGCTCATTCCTCTCAGCGGTTTGCCGTCCGCCGAGCTTCGGCTTCAAAGAAGAATAGTAAACACTGACTGGACAGCTACTGATGCAGCAATCAATACAAATCATCTATATTTTATGGCCAGGATTACAAATAACATAGGTAATCTTAAGATTTATTATGGGTATAGTCAATGATCCCATCCCTTTGTCTCAATAAAGCAACAAGAGCACTACCTCAGCACTCATAAAACAAAACTGACAGCATGTGGGATGCACTGGAAAAAAAATCAGTATCAAGTCTTATTTTCCTTAAAGCAAGTGAAAAAAATGCATGGGTTGAGATAATTTTACCTGTTTTAGATGCAAATCAACTTCAACATTTTTATTGAATTAGGTCTCATTTTCTGACACTAGTGATTGGCTTTATTCTGCCAGATTTCAAGACACTGACAGTTTTGTTTCTGCCCAAAACAAGTGCAGCTGCATTCAAAATAAGTGGCATTATGTCACTTAGAATTTGTCACATTTTTTCCCCAAAATATTTTTTGCCAATTTACAGGTTGGATAAAATAGCATCAGTCAGTTGTGTAGGAAGGGTTCACACAAGTCAAGGTTCAGGGTAGGACATGGTAGTTTTGCTGTGGTCCACTTTTTGCGCTGGTGAAACAAATGTGTCTAATAGTTTGGATTTAAGATTATTGATGCTAACGGTGAGTGAATAATTTGAAAATATCTGAAAAGGAGTTATTAAAAGGTAAAGATTAACAAAAATGACTAGAATAAAAATGAAGACCTTTTTTTAACCAAGTTACAAGGCAGCGATGGTCATAAATCGTTACAATTACAATGAACTCAAATATCAAATCTGTGTAGTCACTTCATGCACCATAACGTGATTATATTTTGTCCACAAATTCAGATCTTAGTGGAAGCGACGGCAGCCTTGGCCTGTGCTAACACAGCATTGTGCCTCAAACCAAAAGGAGCGGTTGTAACATGAAGGTCACTCACATGAGAGTTGTCAAAGTAGCTCAAACAATGATAACACGCTCTAGGAGCAAGTGACATAATCTCTATTAATGCTATGGATGTGTGCTGCGCATGAAGGTGAAAACGGGGCATTTCAATTTAAGGCTGTCTTTGTATGACTCAAAAATCTGTTGAATGACAAAAAAAAAAATGAATAGTTCTTGATAATCTCTCCTTTTATCAGTGGTTCATATCTGAAGTGACAGCTCTTTGAATATGGCTCAAGGAGAGAAGCTAAAGTCTCTTGGAAAAACCTCTTTTTCTTTGAGGACAGGCCTACAACAATAACTATACAAAGACAATACCGTATATTCGAGCTCTTTTTATTGGATTTGGCATTGTCATCTGACATTAAGATCACACAGGACCACCCTTCATCAGCTTCAAGTGAGATTCGATGTTGAGTGGATTACAAACCCACAAATAATGAGAAACCAGTTTTTTTGCTTGAATACCAATAATCATAGATAACAATTTAGCTGTGTGCTAAAATTACAAACTGGCATTAGTTATAACTAATCATCTAACAGCTTCCTTTATATACCCCTACAGAATAAGAATAGAGGCCAGGCCTGCCCATGCATGCAATAGTAGCTGTACATGTTTCTGTTTGATTATTAATCAGTGTCTGTGGTTATTGTGAATTCAGTCATTGCATGACATCTGGATCCTAAGGACTGCGTTCTGGAAACATGCAAGGTCCCTTATTGAAGCTACATAATAAATGCTAGAAGCTTACTGAAATTGCATAAGAAAAACTGATGTACTTAGCTAGAAATCATCTAAGATTAAACGATTCGTGGATCTAAGCAAAATTAGGTTGGACACCCCTTCCTGGAAGCTATGGTGTCTGAGCCTCTGTTCATTATAGATGCTTTGGGTGCTATAAGCAGAGGTGTCACTCAGCTATATTACTCAGCTATATTTAATCACTGGTGTTTGACAATATTGTTTTTCCAGGCTGATGATGAACCCTTGAGGTTTGTAAGAAGAAAATATTTAAGTACTTCACTTATTTAGTTTGTGTTCCACCAGTTATCCTTACAATGATATTAGTGTAGTATAATAACTATTTCATTATGCATTTGTATTAGTGATCACATCACATCATCACACACATCACATCTATTTGTATATTTTGCAAGATAATATTTGCTAGAGAAAGTAAGCTAGCCCATAAGCCCTAAGCTAGGTCTTCTGGGAATGGGCCAGTATAAGCAGACAAAAGATTTTGGTGTGATCTCACTATGGGCTAGTTGGTATATGAGCTGGGCTATAAGGCTGGTGCTTAACAGTTCTCAAAAAGTCCTCAAGTTCCTTCCAATATTACTGAATTGTTATGTAGTATTAACTTTTCAATAACTACTTGCTTAGCTACCAGAAGTAATATTGCCACAGAGTCAGTAATTTGGGTGGGATTGTCTTATCCCGTCAGAATAATGTGCTGAAATTACAGTATGCACATACTAAGTAAGAATTACATTACTGGACCTCCTCAGATGAAACTGTCAGAATAATGCTCTACCTTATTAGACACCAGTAGTTGGGTACAGACACTCACGTTATCTGTATGCTAACAGGAACTAGCATGTACAAGCGACAGAGACATCTGGTTTTGAGGGAGTTCATAACATGTTAGAGGTAAGTTGACCAACAAGCCAATTTCCCAAAAGGTCAGGGTAATCCTTTATAATTCATGCATGCTTGGTGCAGTGGCCTTTGTGCATGAGCAGGCTTGTCCTCTATTTGCTGTATTTGCTATTACAGTAAGTGATAAGCAGCATGGTTAAAAAGTAAGAGGGGATTTATCTGTGGCGGTGTTGAGTGGGTAGCTGATAAAGGGGTTACGCGGATGACTTGTTTTGACAGTAAATGAATAAAGTGTGTGTGTGTGTGTGTGTGTGTGTGTGTGTGTGTGGAGGAAGGGGGGGCGGGGGGTGTTAGCAACATGATGCAAAAGAGGAAAATTTTTTTAATCAGGACCCGATAGCAATGAGATGTTGATGTATTAGGTGCTGATAAATGCAATGTAGTCTAATAAAATGGAGCCACAGTAACGAGGCTCCATTCATCCATTCATTTTCCATACATGCTTACCTGTATTGAGGGATAACTAGATTCTAAATGACAAATATATACTCTACATAGTCCAAAACGGTCCATCCTAGGAACATTGTTTATTCATTCATGTCATCACTAAACAACATAGATTAAGTAGTATTTTAGTTTTAATGTAGCTTAAGAAAATAACTTTCATCAGAAGTTCTAGTCCCTCAAGGGGAGCAAAACATGTTGTCCTCTTTTCCTTGTCATTGCTTGTTGTCTTGGTCAGCTGGGGTCTTGTACCACTGGGTAAGAGTGGCCATATGTCATGGGAAAAGATAAATTTCTGTATTAGCATACCAAACACCTAGCACATAAATAATGCAAAAGTTACAGTTTGTTTTTTCAAGGATACATCACTCAGCACCAGGGATCAGCATTTTGGGTGCCAGGGTGCCCTGAGAAGTCTTTGATAATGAAATGCTGTATGCAAATCCTGACCACATGTTGAGCTTGGGGGCCCTTGATCTCTGGAACAAAGCAGGCGCAATCAATAGCGAAGGTGTCCTATGAATCAAACTCGGGCAGAACTGATGCTGATGAGTTTCAGCATTATCGATCTCTGCTCACCTTCCTCGTCCCTTTTCCTTTTTCTAGCGTGCAGCCCCTCTGCCCTCTGGTAGTATGGAAAGATTAGGCAGCGCATAATCAAGACGGGAAGCCAGAATTGATACCAAACAAAAGTATCATTGTCCTGACAATGAGACGTAATTATGCAGAGGGCACACGGGTGATTTTCATAATGATGTTAATCTTCATTTGCCGCGGTGGCAGCAGCCTCATATCATATGACCATCAAAATTATCAGCAGAACGTTACCACCCCCGCAGTCCCCACCACCTACTTCAATAGCATCATCTTCATCATCATCACTTCAGCTATCACCATGACCATACCTCACATATCTCCTGTGGTGTCCCATCCCATACAGATGAGCCTGTCTTGGCCTATTTACCCGCAGGAGCCGCCGGCGCCGCTAAAGCCGAACCCAGGCCTCGCTCATTTTGAAACACGTTCTCTGTTGCCTCTCTCATCTCACGCAGGCCGCTGCTATACCACTGCTGCTGCCACCAGCAAGTAGCAGCATGCTCTCCCCTTGAGAGACAAGGGGAGCATTAGTCCTTATCATTTATCAAAAACTACATTAATTAAAGCTTCAGCGTTGAAAGAGACGGAGGGAAGGAATGTGAAAGCCTCCGTCAAACAGGAACCGGATGAGACAGAGTCTCAGTGTGACAGACTCAGTGAGCGAAGAGGGAGCGCCCTGTAACAAGGACAAAAAGACAAAGGAAAACACTATAGAGGGAAGGAGAGAGGGAAAATAGATGGATGGAAATTTAGGATAAAAAACGAACTCGGGGGAGGGTGGGAAATAAAAGCAAGGAAAAAGAAAGCGAGCGAGTGCGGTAGACAAAAACGGTGATACAGGACAGGAGATAAAATGAGAGACTGTAAGTGATGAGGTGAAGCCTCTGCTCGACAGACCTGTCAGAGCTTGATGTATGGGCGTCTTATCTCCCGGTACCAAATGCATTATCAAAAACGCTAAGACAACATGTCAATACATCTTATGGCGAGCACGCAAGGAACGAACCTAGTGGGTGTCAGTGTCTCCTAGTCATGCCTGGAAATGCTCTCACTCCTGTGGTGTGTGTCACATGGAGTGGGTGGGGAAAGTCTAAGAAACCATGACCATGACCACAGAGATGTGATGTTTCAGCCAGCCTTGGTGGGAATGGATTTACCACAGCACAGTCACAACACAACAAAGACAGGCTTTCATGTATCAATTTATGTAATATTACGTCAATAAATCTTAGAATTTTATCAGTGAGTCACTGAGGTGAGTAGGTGAAACATGGCAATACACTATGAGCCAATGCTGAGAAAGGTTAAAAAAAAAATACCCTGAATCTTGTATAATCAGGTGACTTTCAAAAGCAGTGAGGCTTCAACTTTTTCTCAGGGCTGATTGAATGAAGGCCAGGAACGATGACATAGCAGCAGCCAGAGTGAGAGAAAGGTTTATCCTCCAGCTTTGAAGAAGGACAAAGGACAATGGCTCCGAGTGCGATGAGGAAGAATAAAAAAAAACAGCTTTCAGCCCACCATTTTTCCATGCGTATGTAGTCTTCCATCCTTCCATCCACAGCACGCTTTACTTTAATGCTTTGATAGATACCAATACATCTGGGATATGGGAAAACTAATGCGTGCAGGGGAAGGACTTGAAAGCCCATCAGGCTGCAGTTTTAAAAATCATTGTGTCAAGATTGAGGTTGAGCTCTCAATGAAGTGCCTGATCAAAGCCCAGCAGCCCGTTGTCTGTCTGTCCGTCCGACTGACAGGTCGCCGAGGCAGAGTTGCTGAGTAATTTTTATATCTACTGCAACAAAGTGCGGAGGAATGCAACCAAAATTACAAGGTGACAAACACATCAAAATTTGCTACAACAAGAGGGAAAAATAGGAAAAATTACAAACGCGCGTACACGCAGAACACACCCATCATGCATCAGTATCACAGGAAAACTCTTTGTACCTACAAGCTCCGGGAATATAGATTTGTAAAGTGAACTGATAGGGCTAAATTAACAACCTTTGTCCCCTTTACACTACCACCCTTTGAAAGAGACATTATTTTGGTGGCAGAATAGAATCACCACTAGCCATATTCTTGAGTTAATGCCTGAAAACATGACTAACATCACACTGCCAGTCCCTTATACACGTGCAAATGTTCATGCCTTCATGCATGAACATTTGTACACGCATTCTGTCAGTCGCTTCGAATCGTGATATCCTGCTTCTGATGTTCGCCCACATTTCAGTCATCCTTGGGAGGAGACAGAGCTGGCAGCCTCACACCGGCCATCCAGGGACAATGCGGCAGGCAGGCAGGCAGGCAGGCAGGCAAGCAGCGGCAGCTCTACTACAGTAGTGGCATGGCAGGTTCAACTGAAGGAGAGGCACTGACACCCATACTAATGAGACTATACGCAGCGCAGTGACCAAGCGTATGCAGGAGCCCCGGGCAGAAACAATCACATAGCTACCAGAGAGCCTATCATGCCTCGTGGAATCCCCCACTCTCCGCCATTCAGAAAAAGCTATTTGCTCTCTTCTGTCTCAATCCTCTGAACCCTGGAAACATTTTGACAGATCAATTGCACTGTAAGCATTCACTGTAACACGGCCCTAACAAAGCAAGCACATCAATCTTGTTGCTGAAGGAACAAGAACCAGCGTTGGGTCAATTAGTCCAAAAATACAGTATGGGCTGAGTACATATTGGTTCTGAAAAATGATCAATTACATATTAGTGAAATCTGAAAGTGACTGAAAATCATTGCTTAAATTTTATATTATTTTTCGTTCCTTTATGAACACATCTTTGACTCAGGCCTAAACTGATAAATCTTCATTATCCTCATGAAATAATTTTTTCATAGTCTGTCTGAAGATCAGAGAATCTCCAACTGTCAAGACATGAACATAAATGCCACATGATTTCACAATAGTGATGCAGAGGCCAGCTCTAATACTGCGCTCATGCCATATCAGGAAGAACAGAAGTCCGATTTGACAACTCATCATGACAAGTGTTCACACATTTGTTCAAATCATTGCAGAACTGTCATAACAGCAACATAGATTTACAGGCTAACGGCAAATGCTAAAGCTAATGCTAGCTTGTCGTATAAATGAACCGAACAAATGCGTATAAAAAACTGTCGGGAACCTGTCTAGTATTATTACTGACAAAGCTTCCATGATGAACTGTTGAATTTTCCGTGTTGACGCAGCTGTGTGGTAAAGTGTGAGAAAAAAAAATAGTTTTAAATAGTTTTCACATTCGTATTATACTCATATGCCGTGAATGCAGTGCACACCTGAATCCACCAACTCAAACCCACATCCACATGAACATGCCTGCCTGACATCATGTAATGCCGGGACAGATAAATTATGGGGGAAATTAGCCAATTTAGATAAGAATATTCTTCTGTATGGTGCTTGTTAATTTTTCAATCTAGTAAGGCCACAACCTGGCCAAAATTATTCATAATTTTGTTCTGCTGACCAATTACCACCTGAACCTGCGAGTCACAGGTCAGTCCGCTCATCACTACCGCACAGCCACCTTTTACTCACTATCATCAGTATGTACAAGTCTATATTATGGCAAATACAAAGGGTTGAAAATTCAGTTGGGTAACATATTCAGTGTTTATTTACTCAACAGAAATGGCTGGTTTAAGCCACTCATCAAAACTCTCACATATATCATGTCAACACAGGGATGGACTTCGCAGCACACTTTTCAGCAGAGACTTCAACCAAGAACTGTAACAGTCATTTTTGTTTCAACGTGACTTTACAAAGATTTGAAGCCAAGATTAGCTCCAAGAAATGGAAATACATCCAGAATCGCTTAAAAGGGTCAATGCAACTTCCATTCCTCATACACACACACACACACCACGCGCGCGCTAAAGGCCGACAACAGATGGTCGCAGACACCTACAACGCCTACAGTGGAGAATCCATTGATGTACACAGTATATGCTTGTGTGATGTAAAAATGAAACCGAGAAAAGAGGCGGAGAACTAGTCAGAGACGGAGATGATGAGACAGAGGGTGAATCAGCGACCTTTGGGAGCCCTTGACAACCTCCAGAAAAAATTTATTACAACCCCCAGCAGATTAATAAAGAGCAAAATTGCCTTCTGATGACGGACAGATGCTCTCCGTGCGGGGCGGTGAGTCTTGGACTAACATTAGTTCTCTCATTAAATTCAGCTCCTCGTGGCTGACTGGGCACGTGCACAGTGAAAAGTATAGCCAACGGAAGTACAGACAGCCTGTAAGTCATTTTCAGATATCAAGACAATGTTGAGTTGTAGTAATGCAAGTCTGAGAATAAGTTGAAGTCCCATTCATCCAGGATTTGCCCTCCAGACTGCTGCGAGGTGCAGGAGCAACTTGCGGCCCCATTACCTGCCAGTCTTTAGGAACAGCTGCCTCCCTCCTGCTGTGAATTATGCAACAGCGGTGTTTACAATAAAGGTGCAGCGCCTGTAGAAGCACAAACAAGGACGTGCAACCTCGGAAGGGCGAGGACGACGCCTGAGTAAACGTCTGCTCTTGTTGTCCTGCAGTTAGTATAATAGGAGTTTACAACAGACAGCTCAGGGTGACCTGCTCGTCAGGCGACGCTACACGCAGGAGGACGACAACGAGACCTGGGGTCAAGTCACATTCAAGAAATCTAAGAGATGCAGGCGGCGTGTTCAGACTTCTTGTGTTTGCGAATGTGCACTTAAGCCGTCCTGCTACAGTTGCACAAGACAGCAAAGGAATTGCAGGAGTCAGTTCTTTGCCTGCGTTGATAATCCTGCCGCAGTACCAGAGCAACACAAGTTACTGTATTACATCACGCCCTTCACACTAAATCCAGTGAACACACACAGCACTGCTGCCCATTAGGCCATGGTAATGAAGAGAGGGAACAGAGCAATCTTGAGTGATTGGTTACTTATGCCCTCTTCTGTTTGCCACTGTTTTGTTATACTTTGTTGACTTCAAGTGCTACTCAAACATAGCGAGCTACAACACTTTCTACAATGAGTCTGAATACTGAGCAATAAACGCACAGTTAGCTCACTGAAGCTCGGAAATAAGGAGAGCCATTATATGTACTAATGCCATTATTAACTTTAAGAGTGTGAAGACGTGGCCATATTGTCATGCAAATCTCTCGGCATACTAATAAGTTAGATAAAAGGAGGCCAATAGATGGTGTATCATCTTAATTTGTGAGGATTTATACCTTGGGGATTAACAAAGAATAAAACACTATGTTTAGCAAATTCAAACCCCCTCAGGTTGAGGGAATGTTCTCACAGTGTGGTTGGAGAGTCTGATTACAGAAAATGCAGTTGTCTGACGTACTTAAACAGGAGAGCAATGCAGAAACAGATAAAGGGCTTTTTAAAGGGGGGTGTTGAGTGAGAGGTTCACTGCTTGCAACTACCCTCGTCCTTTTCTGTATGAATTTTAAAAAATAAAATAAACACTGTGCACCAGCTGTGGTATTGACGTAGTGATCAGTTAATCTATCACATTAGCAGAAGTTGATGCAATAACAGGATCCCAGTGTGCCGAGGTTAAGGTGAGGAAATAAATCCAAACCCTATGAAAACTCCAAAATGTGGTGGCACACATAGTGACATGAGGTAAAGTGTTTTATTTAGCTTCAAGGTTATAGTGAGGGAAGTGATCATCAGAGTGTTTGTGTTCAGCAGTCCTAAGGGACGTGTTGCATCTATCTGTGAAAAGGGAGACAGGCTTCAAATTGCCTCACTGCTGGGGATGACACAGTGTAACACTATCATTCCTTCCAGCTACAGTCAGTGTTTGCGTGTGTGTGTATGTGTGTGTGTGTGTGTGTGTGTGTATGCATGCGGGAAGGGAGGGTGTAATGTCGCAAGGTTGAATGTTGTTCTTGACTCTTTGCGGCCCCTTAAAAAGAAAGGGCTGTGTGGCTGCACTTGACAGTCTCTCCTGACCAAACATGGCTCCAAGTTACTTGCAGTAAACAAAGTCGAAAGCAAGGTACAGGAAGAGAAAAAAAAAAAAAAAAAATAGCTGACAAGCGAACAGCAGGCATAAACACCATCTTTTCAACTTCTTCTACGTGTCAAAAGACATCAAACTCTGAAGCCTGAATGGATCAATGTTCCTATAAAGCGAATGTGCTGTAAAAGTGTGATGACAAACGAATTGCTGACATTTTGGCACTAAATACGCAGTACAATTGAAAGTTATGATATCCCCTGCAGTTTTACAACTTTCCTGTTATCTCAAGCCATGGCGCTGACTTTACATCATTGTGCAAAATCTTGACAGTGTGCACAGACAGGATTAAGTCAAACTGAGGCCATGGTGCGATTTCTCACTCTCCAACTCGAGCTTAGCTTAATCTGTGGTTCACAAAGGGCTTGAGTATTCCTTGACGAAATCCTCCACTGAATGCAAATGAGTGTGTATGTGGGTTCATATATGTGTGTGTGTGTGTGCTTATGAGTGCGTATATGTGTGTTTATGTGTAAACATTGATCAAATGCATGGTGAATGTTTACATTAATCAGCTAATGTGGGCAGCAGATGATAGTCGAGGCTGTCTCACAGTCATTGTGTTACACGCTGCCTGCACATCCAGGGCACGGCATTTGCACAATGTGTGCACCCTGCACAGTACAACGGCTCTGTGTGAGAGGCTTTTTTGATGAATAATTGAATCAGATTAAGATATTGACTGCGTAGTTATTGTTGCTACAGTACAGCCATATTAACAGGTTTCTGGCCTGGCAAAAGGAGTAGATACTTAAAAATTTAACGTAATGAGATGCAAGCGTGTTTCAGCAAATGCAGACCTACATATTTTTAGGCACAGATGACAATCTTTCCTGGTTAATGTGGGTGGAAAAATGCTAACCACAAAGGCGTGAGGATTTCATAGTCCAGATGTTTGTGTTTTTAATTTTTTGCGTGTGTGAATGCCATATGTGCATTTTGAGGAAAACCGTTACCTAACTTCTAAAATACAGAGGATCTGATCTGTTGAAGTTTTACCAACAGTAGCATAACTTTACCACAATAACTTGTTTTCATTTTGAGCCATTAATCATTTTGACAGAGCAGTGGCTGTGGCTATATGTTTGAATCTGTCTCTTCAAATGTCCATTAGTGAAGAGTGACTAACAATAAAACTTTGTATTTTTTGTGAATATGACACAATACCAGGCAACAAAGTCAAAGCAATTCTGCAATGGTGGAGCATTTTCAGCTAAAGTACATCCAGTAATGAATATGAGTTCATTACAGTCAAACTCTTGCACTGTCTAAGCCACATAAATTTATAGTCATCACTGCTGCTCAGGCTTTTTTTTTTCCCTGACTCTCATTATCTCTTTTGGCAAAAAGACTAAATTATTTCTTGCAACCATGGCCACATAAATAAATATCAGGGTCCAGATCACTCCAGGTCACGTGTGCGTTAAAGGAAAATGTCAGTGTTTTTTTTCTACATGTGCTTATTGTTTAGGTTATGTCTGTCATTTACATAATCCTTAGCAGTGTCCACATACTGTGCTCTGTAGTTTGAAATGTCAGGTTTTGTTTTCCTGCCTTCTGTACAGGCCATTTGCTGTGATTCATTTCTGTCTTGTAAAAAAAAAAAAAAAACCTCTTCCACAGATTTGAAAAATGTCTGAGTAAGGTAATCCATCATACTGACTTAATTATTTTGTCAAATCATATTTTTGTGTTATCGGTGGCCCAAGTGTCCACCAGAAAATAGTTCCTATGTCACCTTACGAATATTGCTGGCACAGATTTTTTTTTTATTCTTGATATTTCTGACAGAATCAAGCTACGTTTGGCAAGGAATCATATATAGAAGAGACGCTGTGGTTATTAAAGGAGGCTGTGCACTTCATCAGTGAACAATGGGTTTGAAACTCTAACGATGGTGGCATGTCAAAGTAAGACACAACATCAGCCAATCATACTTTCAGATTTTGCACAGCTGCACAAATTTCGTATTTACAGCGGATTGTACGAGTCGACAGCTCAACTGACAGCGCTGCGAGCCCAGACAAGCCCACGCAAGACGACTGTTAGCCTGCTGGATACAGGTAAACATCTAATGTATGCATTTTTAAAAAAAATCTTTGTAGCTCGACTACATGCCTGACATGTCTGTTTACAGTTGACGTGGCAATAATAAAGACCGCTGCAAAGCAGAACGTCATAATGTTGCTGTTTTTTGGGGCTGTGGATAACATATAAGCCTCTGTAAGTGAAAATCTTTTCGGTGGCACTAATGTCCTTCAGAACAACTTTTGTCACTCCATGATATATAGAGTTTGACAATGTCCCTTAAAATGTACTGCAAATGATACTGCATACACCAGAGCATCAAATATAGACAAATCTCCCTTCAAAGACATCGGACTCTGGTCTTGTTGTTTGCAATCATACCTCCTGAGAGTGTTTCAAAGATGAGTGCCATGTCTCCTTTTATAATTTAAGTGTCTCTCTTTATAAATTGAAAATGACTGAAAAAAAGGAAATGGTAAAACATCTAATTATATATGATCAGAGGTAATGTAAACTACTCGCAGACACGAGTTAACAGGCTAAACCTCCAGACTCCTTTAAACATGTTCAGTGTGATATCTGCATGGATCCGTGCAGCGGCTGCTGCTGGCTTCTGAAATCATACAGAGGCCTGCATGTTGAAAGGTGAAAATGTTCCGCCGCTCCGGTAAATTGAGCAGTGGTGATGGCGACAGGCCTGATAACACGAGATGTGTGTCCATATGGTGCTGAGGGCTGGGTCTGTGACAGAGGCACACTTGGGGTCAGTGCTTGGTTTGAGTGAATGTAATCAGTGGCAGGAACCAGAAGGCAGGCGTCCCGTGGTGTTAATCTTCAGAGGGCTCAGATCTGCTCACTGACACTATCTAGTCCACTGTCGCACAGCGAAAGGATACGTGGTCAACATTTAGGCCCAGATGACCAATAATTAGTCAGCATGTAAAATAGCGTATTAAATTAATTATGCCCTAATCAGTTTAACTTGGCATTCATGAGGAAGGATTTTGCTGCAGGCAGTTTGACGCAGGAATTGATCCTGCAGCCTCACACACTCAGTCCTTCTCCTCGGACAATGCAGCAAGACTTTGCTAATAATTTGTAGCAAGGATTAATTTTTTTCCTCCTCACTGCATGTTGACTGCTTGATAGTGTTTACCACTAGGCTGGCTCCCACTTGGAGGATCACATTACAGTCAAAGCAAAATACATTTCCTTCTCCCTCTGCAGCTTTCTGGAATATGCATATGAGTTTATGTATTTCAGTCGGATTTGCCACAGCGAGCCAGACTTCCAAGTACCAAAATCTGTTTTGAACACGGTTTCTTTTGTTTTCTTGTATTTCCAAGGAAGTAATTAAACTTGTGATTCAAGGGTATGGGATATTAAAATAAAACCCTGAAAGCTCTGTCCCTGTAAAAAAAAAAAAAAGTATTTTTGTATACACACAACCACCCACAGACACAATCACCAAGAACTGCCCCAGAAACTCTAGCAAGGGTTATAGAAATTCTCTTTGTAGTCACAAAACAAAATATCCCTGAGCACTGAATATCACCGAGCATTATTTCTGCAACATCCACAGTATACTGTTTCATATTGCTCATCTACTACCTCTCCTTAACAGACAGAAAATGCCTCTCAGTTATGTTAAGCATCTACTGCACTCTTTTTATCTTCCTGTACCATGATCAACAGTAAATTTCTGCATATCAGTTATAGGCCACTGCAAGCTTTAACCCGTTTCCGATTGTAAATCGCACGCAGCAGAAACAAACCAAATTTCCACTGACCATTTATTTTCATCTCCATTTTATTTTCTTCCCAATGTTGTGAATTAATTTCCTGAGAAAACTGTTTTTCCTCCAAAGTTGAATGAAAAATCGGGAATCCCATAAAAACAGTGACAGTAACAAACAGCTGTTACGGGGATCCTGCCTACGTTGGACGCACGAGACATAATTAATCACCAAGGGACTCAGACTCATTAATTGCTGTGTGCTGATTAATTGTCCCTGGTGAGCAGCGTTCGGCTTAACATGCAAATTTGTGTCAGAGGATCTATTCAGCGACGCAGCCCAGGCAGGGACTTATTGTGGAATGACACATGCAGGGAGATAACAAGACGCTTGTCAGGGGCCTACTGTAAAACAGTTGTTTCTATTTTGAGTCTTTACACCAATAGTGGAAAGTGTGAGATATTACAATTACAACTGAATGAACACAGAGGGCCAAGACGTAAGGGGGGGGCGAGAGGGTTGCTTCTCCAGTGACGTCGCTCCTATAGCCCGCTAGAGACTGTTCATCATTTCATTTGCATTGTTTTTGTTTTGCTGCTGCACTGGACAAACTGCGAAGGAGGAGAGGAGAGGAGAGGAGAGCAGACTGCTTCGGTGGACAGGACAGGTCACCGACTCTGCGGCTCTGGACAATGTCAATGGAGGCGGACTTTAATCACCTCCATCCACTTCGTCGGCGCCTGAGATGGACTGAGAACGGCGCTGGGAGGGCCATAAAATCTCTCTGATGAAGACTATGTAGGATGAGATGAGCCATTCCCCTTGGAGATGAAATCACGCCATTTTGCTCTCCGTTTGAGTCCTCTTTATCCACATATTTGAGAGGGCGATGATGAGACAATAACTGAACAGATGGAGCAGTAACACACTCCACCATTGGTAAGGAGGAACTGTACACATGGCTGAGTTTAGAGCACCATTCTTCTGCCTGAACTGAAGCTACACTGGAGGCTTGTTTCCATGGTGAACATAGTAAACATAAAAACAACCTGTCCTGGTTATGGATGTATTCGATTGGTTTGAATCAAATTTCATCTGTTTTGTTTACCACAGATGCAACTACACATTAACACTGTCTTTTTTTTTGTTTTTTTTTTACACTCTCAAATCTAAAAAGTAAGCGTGGATCCAGAGGGAAGCATATCAATGAAAAACTATCATGGACTTTGACAAAGTGCGCTTCATGCTGCAGCATACATAATGAACTTCAGTAATCCATATTCACTTGAGTGCAGCACTACATCATCCTATATCACACAAAGTGACCAGTGACCTGCACAACTGCTCAATCTACTGTATTTTAATTACCTTGCTGTGTATACCGACTAACCCTGCACACATCACATACAGCTGCAGCAAACAAATGTGAAGTTATGATCCTGAAAGAGAGGAGAAGGAGAAGAACACTGGGTTTTAGAGACTTGTCCGTGCCCCCCTGAAATGCCAATTAGGCCAATACCTTGTGACATTTCTGCTCTTTCTCTTATGAGCTAATGTGCTCCAACGCGGGCAGTCATACTTCAGGAGGCCTGCTTCAGAGTGAACACGTTAGGTCAGGCACACAAGGTTTTAACACTTGTGATTTTCTCACTGTCACATATGAAAATTACCCAAAACAAGACACAATTCATCGACGTCTACCACTTCGATCTTCCCCAGAACTTTCAAGATGGACAGACTTGTGCATTTAATTTGCCGATTACATACCGGCTGCATGGACGATTCACAAATTGCAACCTTTTCAGAACAATTGCTCATGCAGACAATTTGCAATGACAGTAATCTAAATGTCAACTTAATGCATTCAACTCTTGGCTATTTGCACACCGGTTCAGAAGCAACACAGTTTTCATGCTATTCTGCAGGGGCTCTGTGTGAAATGACTTTTAATGTTATGTTCTGTGATGAATGTCGTAACGTCATATTGATCAGTGACACTGTTTCGTAGCGCTGTGTTTCCCTGCAGTAGCTCACTTTAAAAACACCCACCATATCCTGGATCAGAGCCAGCTTAGTTTCCTTCAAACTCCCTGGTGTTATCATGGCTGTTCTCACTGGCAGCAGATATGAGAGAGACAACCTACAGTCCAACAGTAGGAGAGTTTCTCAGCCACCAGGGTTGCTCCTCTTTTGGTTCAATCCTGTTTATACGGCTCAGTACTGAGTTTGCATGCCTTCATGGCTTCTTCGACTGCTTCTTGGGGAAGCAAACAATGTCATATACATCCAAACATTTGCTACGAGATTCCAGTAAATACAAGGAAATGGCATTGACCATACAGCATATAATCTGACGTGCAAAGCTTTAGCTGTCAGGCTGGCCCGGCGCTCAGCATGTTTCTGCAGGGAGAAGCTCTACACTGCCACACTGACATCTTTCACTGTGCCATCCACAGATTTGTGGTCCCATTGAGCCGGGGATGAATTATTAATCAGCCTTCCACTAACAAAATGGGCTTTTAATTGTAGGGAGTCCTGTTCGACAACAGCAACTGTATAGCCCAGGCCTCGATGCAAACCGGCTGATCGATCTAGCTCCCCGGCTGAGCCTCGTCTTCAGCATCAGAAGGCAAGTGTGCTGCGTTACGTCCACACAGGAATCCAGCAGGCTGAGGAAAAAAAGCTCCAGCTCCTGTTTCATCATGAGGATGCGTGGCAGTGTACAATATGGCCAGAATGATGCTTTTCATGTACTGCTATCATTTTACACATTAGAATTAAAATCTGATTGTTATTTATTCTAGCAATGGCAGTGTTGGAAGTGTAAAGGGATGGTATGAGGGTTACTGCTATGCTCAAGATTTAAACTGTATGTACAGTATTATACAGTTGATTTGACAGATTGACATCAACTGTGGTTTTGAATTGAAGGTCTTGAGATTTTAAACTCAACAAAAGCAAAAAAAACAGCAACCTGAAAACAATTATAGTCTAAATGTCCCTCAGAGGTAATTCAAAATTAGAAATCAGAAGTACAGTATCATTTACAGTATAAAATATTTAGTGACAAACTGGGGTTCTGAGAAAAAAAATCTTTTCTTCTTTAAATTCTGAATTCAATTGATGTATTTTCCTATTCTGAATGCATGACAGATGCGCTTTTATAACTTTGTCAGACACACAAAACCTACATGGTGCTGCATCTTAACCAGTGTCATAAAGCCGAAACACTGCTTTAAATCCCCGACACTGTTGCGGTTCTGTTTGGCCACTGCTTCAATAAATTGACTTGGCTTTGGCAGTCTGGAGTCAGTACGAGTGCAGGTACAGCCAACAATGAATCCCACTCAAATTCATGACAAACACACGAGCTTGTTGACGTGACATTGAGAAGTCACCTAGGCTGGCATCGTTCAACTATAAATCCAGGATTTTTGACAAGTGAAGAGCAACATATTCAAACAGGCAACACCATCATTTCAACTCCAGACTATCAAGGATGCAACAATGCAGCCTGAGCTCCAGTCGAGGCTACATTTTTATACTGAAAACCCGCAACGCCCGACGTAAAGCCTGAACATGTCAACAAGCTTACCTTTTCATTTCATTCCAATCAGTTGCAGATGGGTGTCGGTCACACAGGAATAGTTATCCAGCTCTTACATGTCGGCCGTAATATCATCGAGACCCGGCTGTTTATCTATCGGGAAGGTAAACAAGACGGTCCTAAAACATTGCCTAAAAATATAATTGCCTTTCCCCCCCTCAGACGTATGATTTCGCTGTGGTCATTGTTTACAGGTCCACCGCCTAACCCCCTCTGCCTTCACGGAGTGCCGTAGTCTTCTAATCGCAGCTCACCGGTTTACAGAGGGATCCATCACGGCAGGGAAAACGCAGTTTGGAGGCTGCCGGTGATGCTGCTGCAGCGTTTGGTCCATCGAGACATGGGATGAGAGAGAGGTGGGGGTGGGGGCATCTGAGGGCCCACGACAAAACATTTAGCTCAGCGTTGGGGGACCGTGAATTAACTCATTCCTGAAATCATAGGTCGCATGAGCAAGCGGTGGTTGACGCATCATTATGCTCAGAGAGCTTTTTTTTTTCTTTCTTTTTTCATTTCTTTTCTTTTTTCTTTTCTTTCTTTTCTTTTATTTAAATTCTGGATACTTGTGGCTGAGGGGTGCTGCTCTCTGAGTAAAGAAGGAAACACAATGAAAGACTTAAATACGTGACGCGGTGGTCATTTGTGTATTGGTCTGACAGATTAGTTTGTTGACGTGCGTGCGCGTACATTGATAAATATATAAGCGCGCTCACATGCACGCACAGAGTAAGTGGACAGAGAGAGAGAGAGAGAGAGAGAGCAGTGTTGGTCTGCACCACCAGGAACTGCATATGAGTAATCTGCTGTTTGAAATCAAACTGACAATAAAAGACAATCTGTCCTCTCCAGAGGAACAGCCAATAGGACAAGCATTAAGGATGGTTGATTGGATAAGACCATGACTAATAACTTTGCATCTGGTCCAAGGGTGGGTATCTAAATGGGCACCGAAGCAGCCAATGGTTGAGATGTAAGCTGACTTCTTTTCTGTATGAGCTTGTCCTTTCCCAAAGGGCTGAGCTAAGTTATCTGACAGTTATCTCCTCACATATTGTCTCCCAACAAGACAGTCAATTAGTTCAGTTTCCCAGCTCAGCTATTTTGTACCGCCGGGTTATGGTGATGGGGTGAAACTGCACCTGCATGATGAGGTTTCCCTTGTCTTAGGTTGGCTGTTACATTATCTGCCTTTCAGTCCAGATGATTGAGCTGTGAGTAAAGGACATTCATTGCCTCTGTCAGAGCACAGCAAACCCTTCCTGGACAACGACATGCACACTGCCAGGCTTTAAGGGTCGTACCTGCCCTGTTTTGACTTCTCGTCAACAGTCGTGATCATATCTGTCAGTCATAAATATTACATTCATGAGTGTGTGCAGAATATGCTTTGGTAGCTTCGAAGTCAGGGATAACTTACCCCAATTCGCTTTCATTTATCTAGAAAAAAAAATGTTAAAAAAAATCGCTCTGTGGATTTACTACAGGTAAATCCATCTTGTGGAGCTTGGAAGGCATGTACTTTAACTATAATTCGTATAAATCCATTAAAATTGGTGCACTTGAAGGGAACTATTCCAGGCACGTTCAGATTCTGCTCAGCTGCTCCCTTCAGCTTTCTTGTGAGCGGCTGTGATTGACAGCTCAGAGGGCAGAACCCAAGTATAGTAGAGGTCAGCGACTGGCTAAAAGTTGCACTACAAAAACATGTTCTTTACACATAAGGGAGCACTTGCAATTCAGCCCTGCATACGCCTAAACTAAGTGGCTAGCTCTAGCTCAGAATACATTTGTATTAATGCATGAAATTTAGAGTAAAAGAGTCATTTTAGCTGATGTACATGCCAGCCAGGTATTCACAAAATGGAATTATCTGTCTGTAGCAGCTTTCAAGTTTCACAAAGCAGTTTTTTTTCCATATTTTTTAACATGAATAGGAGTGGAGTGAATGGGGTTCGCATCAAATACTAAGCTACCAAAGCATATTCTCTGCTCACGGAACTGATATTTGTGATGGGCTGATACAATCACGACTGTTGAGGAGAGGTCAAAATATAAGTACCGCTATGGAGAACATTCAAATAGCCAGTGGATCACAGGGCTGCATGTCTGTGACTGTGTGTCAGACAACAATTGACCTTGTCCAGATGAGGATGTGGAAGATATAAGATAGGACACGAGAGAGTGCACTGAGCCTCTCTTTACCAAGTTTGAGAGTGATTCACTGATGACGGTGAAGTGAGAGGCATCCTTCGCATACATGATGACTTGAATGAGTTCAAAAACACCGTGTTATGGATCGACACCGATCTCTGTCCGCTGGGAAATTGTCGCTCAAGGGTGTGTGCTGTTTATCTGGTCAAGACAAGTGCTCTCCAATGTGATTTGTGCAATCCAAACAAGCTTTTTGCAGAACTGGGTTGTTATGAAACAACCTTTAAAGGTTCCCAAATATGCATGTACTGCTGCACAGTCGGCATTTTACTAGGAAATGCTATAAAGAGCAATGGAGTTATTTAGCGTAACAATGGAGTTATTTAGTGTTTAACAGCTTTATGATAGTATATTATCTTCCTCTCCAATAAGGTTTTCCCTGAATTGTCTATGAGATAAGCATACCATATCTAATTAGCTTAGCATCAACAGCTTGTACAAGTCAAGCTGTCAGGTAAATGTAAACCAATTACTGTTTGTGTGTGTGTGTGTGTGTGTGTGTGTGTGTGTGTGTGTGTGTGTCCCATCTAGTCCACATACAGGAATCTCAGGTAAAAGTAAAGTATGCAATTTTTTCTTGGCCTCTTATATGTGCAATCAAAAAGTGGTATATAACTGATTCTATTGATTATTGGATCCCGTGCAAGATAATGACACATCGTTGGTAGATAGAGGGCAAACGGAGGGCCGTTCTCTCCTAACTCCTCTTGCCATCCCTGTAGAACATAATCCAGTGAGCAGAACATGATATGGTGACCGTTTTGGGGGTGTTGAGAGAAAACTGTTCCCCCCATTAACTGCCGGGCCCTGATGTGCGTTAGATCAAATTAGCCTGTTCTGTCATTTAGAATCAGTTTTATGTAACAACTCCCATATTCAGAGCCCATTCCAGCCTAATAAGCTGTCTCTCACATCACTCCCAAAGTGTTCCTCCCAGATGCGTTTGTGTGTGTGTGTGTGTGTGTGTGTTGTATGTATGCCACTATATGCGGAGGATATGAAATAGAACACAAGAAAGTCCACTGAGCCTCTCTTTACCAAGTTTGAGAGTGATTCACTGATGACGGTGAAGTGAGAGGCATCCTTTGCATACATGATGACTTGAATGAGTTCAAAAACACTGTGTTATGGATCGACACCAATGAGCAACAATTTCCACTGGGAAATTGTTGCTCAAGGGTGCTGTTTATCTGCTGTTTATCTGGTAAAGACAAGTGTTCTCCAATGTGATTTGTGCAATACAAATAAGCTTTTTTTGTGAATTGAGTTGTTGTAGAACAACCAGTGTATGTTTTTGCTTATTACTGCTCAAGCTAGACATTTTAAAATTGTGTGGATATCAACCAACATTATCCCAAGTATAGTTGTAAAAGTTGTATGAGGCTCCAAGGTTGCCTTTTGGTGATCATTTTTTGCGAGAAACTAAATAAATAAATAAAAATAGCAAGGAACTGAGTAGACCAAAAAGAAAGGGCCAAAATACAGTTCAACCTACTGGCCAATCTGTAATGACCCTGTTGTCACATACTTTCCTCATATAATGTGAAACCACTGCAGCCAATCCTCCATTCGTAAGCAGCGCCACAAATATCCTGCCTCAAAATAATTAGGATTTGCTATAATCTGCTTTCAGAATTTGTATTAGTCACAATATTCTACATGTGAAATGTCATTGCACCCCATGCCCTTTCTAAGCTCTGTTCTGAAGGATGTGTTTCCTTAAACTCACAGAGTCCAGAGAACGTGCCCGTTGGCTTTGCATAACTGGGTTCTTCCTGTGGAGGGTTGGCATTAAAATGCAGACTGCTCCTCATGCTCGTGCCCCCAAGATGTCACGCCAATTATTTGTCTCTGTAGGAGCAACCTATTTGTGGAAGATCTTCTTAAAATAAGAGGAGGGAGTCACAGCCGCTCTACATCCTATCTGGTTCCTGAGTGGACAGTTTATGCGGGCACGTGTCACCTCTCACTGTGACCCCGCAGGGCTATCTAACTACGGCCGTGGAGAGGTAGTGACGTTGCAGTCACCATACAGCCACAGTCGTTTTGCTCTGTTCTCACCCCTACAGAGTGAATTCAGCCGCACTCTGTGCTTCTCTGCATCTCCATTTTGCTCAGTTAAACAGATTTTTACAACTTGCCTAAGGCTCTGTCAAACATTAAGTCCAACTTTCCTCTGTCACTGGATTTATACACACACACAAACACAAAATATATTGTATTTTCATCCTCTGTTTCAGATGTTTTGCCCATCATTATTGGGGAGATAACTATCCTCAAAGAGAGTGTCACTGTAATAATGGTATCAGATCTAAAGATGCTCGTGGAAATGGATGCTGCAGGTTTGTCCTCAGTGCCTTTTTTACTCCCTCCTTTTTCAAGACCTTTTATGTTTAAAACAAAGGTCACTCACTAATTAGCTCGCTAAGTGGATACCTCTCTGAGTATGTCATCAGGTTTCACATAGTAATCCAGATCATTTACTTCATTATGCACCGAACATCTGCAACAGAACAGAAAAGATCTCATTTAGCCAGCTTTTTTTTTATCATTGTAAACTGTGTTTTCACCACATTAAATTGCAATAGCATCACATCTACAGCAAGTAATGTTCCATTGCTGCAGTTGACAAGGCGCACAACTATAATACTCTACATTCAACCAAAACACAAAAGCAATTTCAAATATATAGCTGGATCACAGTGAGATAATATAACATTCTGAACATTAAACGGGTTATCAGAGATACTTTGCATTGAATAGAGGCAGTGGGATGCCTGGGGCAGCTGATGAGAGGATGTTAGGTGGGCGCGTGGCATTTCATCATACAATCCATGTACAGTAATCAATGGCCACTCACTGGTGGAGGAAAGAGGGACAGAACAGCGAGTGAGAGTGCCAGTGGGCATGTCAGATAAAAGCACTGAAGGGAAGAAAAAGGGGGACCAACAGTAGGGGTACGACAGAGGACAGGGAGAGCACGAAAAAGAGCAAGAATCGCAGTGAGGAAAGCATGGAGATTCAAGTAAGCAGATGATTATGTAAGCAATTGGTTGACAGGAGGAGACAGAAAAGAAGAGGGAGACCATATTTTGTGGAGAAGCTGAAGAGTCTGCGCCACTCTTTCCTTTCAGTGACTGCTCTCTGGATCAAAGAGACTGCCATTTTTAACCTAATTAAACATATTTTGTTATGACAAAACAAGAATCCCTCTTCTTCCGCTATTTTTTCATTTGTTTCTTTTAACAGCGTGCTTTCAGTAAGACTAATGCACTGTACTATCCTTGCTGTTCTCAGTGCTTGCTCTGCATGTAGGGGAATGTATGTCTGCACGCTTACAGTAAGTGTTGTACCTTTACCTAAAGCTCGCCTGTCTCTGGTTGGGTCAAATCTGGTCAGCTATGGTTCTATTTTAAAAACAGCACCAGTCTTATAATCCTGGCACCATTGAAGCTGCACTGCAGATGGCTTTGTGAAGCAAGCTCCAACATCTACTGCCTGAATTCATGCTTAGAAAAACAGGAAGTGCCGGGACAAAATGCTAGCAGAGCTCAATTTCTACCCGCGTGGAGGCAGTCTATCGAAAGCAGGGTGATTTTGAATACATGAAAGTGAGCCAGGCAGGATTCATGAGCTGCACATGTAAACAGCAGTGTGTAAACCACGCTGTATATGTCAACAGTTCCGTTTCTTTAGACTGGATTTATAAAAGATCAGCTAAGACGTCACATCAGGGGAATTGAAGACTTCTTGCAGACAATAGAAGGCTATTCTGGCCATTGACTATTTGTATTGTGGATGCTCTGAAGTGCATCAAATTAATGAACATATTCTGAAAGAGGTTATTGAGGGTGCTCTGTCAACTGGACCATGAACACATGTCTATACAACTATACTGTTCCATTTTATCTATTTCTTCTGTATCCCTGCCTTGTATAGTACTATACTATAATAACATCATTGCTGTGATTCTGAGAGGGTTTTCACTGTACAATCCAGTCCTTTGATTATGTTCCTCTCATTCAAAATAAACACTTGTAGACAATTAAGATCCTCAATTATCCCATCAATCATGTGCCAAAATGACAAAACAACAGCCTCGCTTAAAATGAAGCAATCCATCATGAAAGGGAAAGTCATCAATCATTCACGGAATGAACAATAAAGCTGAAGTTAGTTATTTTCAGGTCAGGAGGTGAATTACTGAACTCTTCCTTTTAGCCAGCTTGACACTATCAGCAATTCCACTTTTAAATGATCGCACCTTTTACAGCAATATAAAATGAAAACGACCAAATATGTCAGGTTTTCACATGTCATGATTTAGAGCCTGGAGGGACAGCATGTCAGGCTGATTTTGATTGATAATGCATCAATTGATGTACCACACACTGTATTTAAGTCATTAGTGATATCAGCTGAGCAATCCCAGCTAAGTCTAACATCCGTTTGAAGCCTTTTGTCGCCCTGGTGAGCAGCAGCCCTGATCTCTTGCAGTTCTCTGTGGTCCCAGCAGGGAAGGGAACCACATTACTGACCAACTGTCTCCCCCTGAGTGTTTTCATCATCGGAAAATTCACAGGAACACAGAAACTCGCTGTGCATAGAGGTCTCAATGGCCCAAGTTGGAGTCCTCACCAATTGTTGTGTGCTAGGTGCCTGTGGAGCTTAGCATAATTTGCCTCTCGTTCTTTTCTATGCAGCTATTTCTGCCTAAAAGCTGAAAAAAGCAGTCGACGGTAGCTGAGAAAATGAGTTTAATGGCGCTCATTTCAGACAAGGCAACTCAACAGAGAAGCTCATTATTTACTTGCATCATGCAGACTGGAGCTGTTCTTTTTCCAGCCACTATAGTATCATCTTAAGGATGAAATGGGATGATAACTCGCGTCTGTGTCTATGTGTGCATTTATCTAGAACATTCTCATTTCTCTTTTCCTAGGTAATTACCTTCATTGGACAGTATTCAAGTGCTATTTCAATTAGCTGGCCCTATATTTGGCCCCTTGAGAGTTTTAGGCCGAAAACACATTGACGCATTTATGGTTGTTGATGCATCCGCTCAGGGCTAACCTTCATGTCCTGTACTCGCAGCTTTAAAACAGTGTCCAAAGTTGCCAGCTGCTTTTTGAAACTTGCGTGTGAGAAGAGTGGTGATTCATACACCAGCATATTACTCAGAGAGAAGACTTATCACTCATATCTTGTTTTGTATCTGTAACTAGCTGAATGTAATTTTGATATTCAGAATATACCTGTCAACATTTAATTACTATTATTGTGTCTACTATGAAAGTAAGCACTATTTGGAAATGCGTGTCATAGATTTTCAGCACATTTCCCTTCTTGGTTCAGCTTGCAGTCAAGGTTAGCAGATAGCAAAACATCCTGCCATGACTGATTTGTTTTTGAATGCCACTAAGAATGATGTATCGTTCAAAAATCAGACTGCAGCTGGCCCAACGGAGGCAGCTCGCCTTCATAACACACACCACTCACAGACTTATTGTGCCATCTGTTGGATTTACATTTAACTGCAGCAGTGTGTGATCACTGTCAAGGTTGGAATAGCACACGATCAGACAAGATATCTATGCCTTCTTCATCTGTCCCCATTCAAAATCTAGCACAGAAGAATAATTCTGCACTGGCCCAGTGTGAGTAAAATGTTGATTACTGACAACGTTTTGTTATGAAGAATTTGTTTTGTAATTCAGTGATTGCTCAAAGCTCTGTTCTTCCAGTGCATGTTTATGATTATAAAGCCTATTTCGCCATCAACTAATTACTCCCTTGTAGAGTAAGTTTTTCTCATAGCTCTTTGACAACCATCAACATTCAAGTAGATTCAAAAGCTTTGGACTATATAGCTTTTCACACACACACACACACACACACACAGACACACACACACATACAGGATTTTAGCAATTCATTATTCATTAAAACTATGGGTCTACAGCATATTTCTTCAGGCAGTATTCTTATATTTCACTGTAACATAGCAACATTGCAACATTGAAACATTGAAACATTGCAACATTGCAACATTGTAACATTGAAACATTGTAACGTTGCCATTGCAACACTGATTGTTAAAACAGCGTTCTACTGAGATTATAGAAATATACAGCCCACAGCTAATAGGGGCAGGAGCCATCTGCTGGACCCCATGGCAAAGTGGGCGGGGCTGACCCGGAGGGGCGGGGCAGTTGAAAGGTCAAAGTTGAATGAATTTTGTCTTTTGTGCTAAGCAGAAGAGTGGAGTCCGACCGAACAGCCGTGTCTCTTCCCTCTTCCCCGAATCCTTTTAAAACTCCCTCCCGAACCTCTCCCCTTCTACCCTTGCCACCCTACCCTCCCCCTGAACACACTTCAAGGGACGGTTCGGGTAAGACTGCCCGAAACAGGGCTTTTTTTTCTTTTAGAGTGAAGGACAGAGCTAACTGTGCGCCTCAGTGAGCTTCCTAGGCCGCGGTGGTCCAAGGATCGGGCTATTTCCTGGATCAGATCATCCTAATGTTAGCAAGCTAGCGTTATATATGGAGAATTAGGCAACTATTATTTCCGATCACGCACTAACCAGCCTGCGCTGATTAAGTGCATTTTGTAGATGAATTGGTTTGGTAGAATAACCATATATACGCAGATTGATAGCAAACGTTAGGTGGGAATCTCGGGAATCAGACATAGGTAATTTAGCTAACAAACCGAGCTAGCTAACGTTAGCATGAACTGGCTGTGATGCTTCGTAGCTGGTAACGTTAGCCTTTATTTAGCAACTCTCAGAAATGGGATTTGCGACGTTATCCCGTGAGCCTGCTGCTGCTATCGATGGTCACTGAACACAATGTAATATGTACTGACAGCTACATTTAAGGCTCTGATAATAATACGACAAGTCCTGTTTCAGCAGCTGTTCATAGCAGAAAATAGATTTGGCTACGGCGACTTAGTGGGTCATTGTGCTAAAGTGAATGTGTCGTTATTCAGACTTTGGCTAGTCTAACACGAATTGAGGCAATGAAACGCCTCATTGTTTCAAAATGGCTAATGTTATGAAAGCACAATGGTAATAAGCCTACGAGCAATATAACTTGTAGTTAGCAAACAGGACATCCAGCATAGTCTATCATAAGATGGTGACTGCTCATGCCATTAACAAGCACGTCATTGATCTGTACTGTTCTCACTTCTGCAATAATAAAGTGTCTTTTCCAGTTCCTCTTTTAACTTTTTGTTTCTGACACTTATCTTGCTCATATACACTCTCTTTGCAGACCATAAACCTGTGACCAAAGATCCTACTTCTTGGCCAGTTTAGTATCTGGATTCTGCCGCAGCTATGGACTCTGGTGTGGTTGAAGGAGGACTTAATGTCACCTTAACCATTAGACTACTCATGCATGGGAAGGTGAGTGTACATGTATGAGATGTTTGCTAATTATTGTGGGAATAATACCAAGAGGCTCCACTCGAATTTCTTATTCACTGCTTAATGTTTTCTGGGCAATCTGCTCTGTAATAATCAGTTTGTTTTCTTCCTTGTAGGAGGTTGGAAGTATCATTGGCAAGGTAAGCTTTTAATACTCTGAGTGTGATCCTACAACTTTTCCCTTGGTTTGTTTTGTAAATATTGCCTGTCTGTGATTTCTCCACAGAAAGGAGAGTCAGTCAAGAAGATGAGAGAGGAGGTAAGATTTGTCTGTAGTTGGTGCCGAGTGCTTTGTGTGATCAAAGAAGTAATTTTTATATATACATGTTATTAATGCAGAAATGCTCTGATAGCATGTCTTTTCCAAGGGGGGAACCCCGTCTAAATATGTAGGTCAACAATGTTACTGTGACATTGACTCATTCGGGGAGATTGTAATACTGTGATATGGCAGATCGTAGGCTTTTCTTTGTTTTAAAGGCTGCGTTACAGTGAAGAGATGTGATTTTCTGAGTTTATGAGGCCGTTCTAGCTGTTGTATTTTCCTCCACCTGCTTGGTCATCATATCCACATAAGCAATTGTTGTTTATCAGAAATCTTTTGTGTGTAAATATCTTATGAAGGCATCAGTAGTCATACAGTGTCATCACAATATCCATATTGAGGTTTTTGATAAAAGATATAATAATATTTGATTTTGTCCACATCGCCCAGCTGTACTGACATAACATTTGTAGTCATCTGACAAGTTTGTTTTTCCTCTGTCTGTGCAGAGTGGCGCCCGAATCAACATCTCAGAGGGGAACTGTCCGGAGAGGATCATAACCCTCGCGGGACCCACCACCGCCATCTTCAAAGCCTTTTCCATGATCATCGAGAAACTGGAGGAGGTTAGAGCTGCTCCTTAAACCTTCAAGTCCCTGAGAAATGACCTCATTATTTTTACCTTTTGGAAAGCAGTCTATCTTAAACAGTGACCTCATGCTGCAAAAGTAGGATCCAATAGGAATGTACCCCATTAAATACCATTAAATACAACTGGATTTCTTTCCCTAACTGTTATCTTATAGGTTTACACTCCTGTCACTCATGTCCAGCCCCATTACAGGAATTCATAAAATCAAGGAAGTAAAATAACAGTTTCATTGGGTCTTTTAAGTGACAGAGATTACAGTAAACGGATGTCAAAATGAACAGCATAGCATTTTCTAAGTCCTCTTTTTCCTTTTGATGTTTCTCTTCAGGACATCAGCAGCTCAATGACTAACAGTACGGCCACCAGCAAACCACCAGTCACCCTGCGCATCGTTGTGCCTGCTAGCCAGTGCGGCTCGCTCATCGGCAAGGGGGGCTGCAAGATCAAGGAAATCAGAGAGGTTCGGCACCATTTTCAGCCTCTCGGAAATTCTTCGCACCAGTGCCGCAACCCGAATGTGTCGTAACCCCTGTTGTATGTATGTGTGTCCTTAGTCTACAGGAGCTCAGGTACAGGTAGCAGGGGACATGCTGCCCAACTCAACAGAGCGTGCCATCACCATTGCAGGGACCCCACAGTCCATCATTGAGTGCGTCAAGCAGATCTGCGTCGTCATGCTCGAGGTGAAGACGCTATGATTGTTTTTGAGTAATAGCTATTTTGGAAATTTAATGTTACAGTTGTTGAGACCCTTGACTTATTTGTTCCTGTGAATATTCTGAGTCAATTTTTTGTCGCTCATTGTGGGTATTTCTCTTTTTTTCAGTCCCCACCAAAGGGAGTGACCATCCCTTACAGACCCAAACCCTCAGGCTCTCCTGTCATTTTTGCAGGCGGTCAGGTAAACAAGTGGATTTGTTTATTGTATTTATTGATAATTCTTCCAGTGGTTGATGCGGATACTTTTTAGCATCAAGATTCTTTCTAATATAACACGAGATGCTTTTTAGCAGAGAAATCCCTTCCCTGTCATTGAGGCAGTTGTGTTAAAATGCATTTGTTAATTGCACATAGGTTATAAATCTAGCTGCCCGAGTGTCGTCTGTAGCACGCCTGGGCTTTGTTCTCGCTGCGGACCAAGGACAGAGGTCTGATGGATACTGATGTGCACCGTGTGTGACTCTTTATCACTCCCTCCTAAGTGCTGTTCTCTCCTTGCAGGCATACGCTGTCCAAGGGCAGCACGCCATTCCACAGCCTGATGTAAGTGAAGGGCCCTCTGTAAGTGATCCCATATATTTGAAAGTTCGATCCTGGGTAGCCATGCCACCTTCTGACTTCCATCCCTGTGACTCCTATTTTTCAGACCGCCGTTTCACGTCGACATCCATTTAATAGAGATTGATTTAAAATTTTAACATTTTATCACCTTTTTTAGGCTAAATGCATGGATCCCATCCTCCATTTCATACTTTTCTATCATAATCACTATAACCCCTTTTTTATTAAAGGAAAATATCACTAAATTTCAGCTTTATAATGTCTCTGTTTTCTCAATTTCCCCACTTATGATTTCCCTCCATATTTGTGTTTTCTCTTTTGCTTTCTCTGTCCTTTCCTCGGTTATTTCAACAGCTCACCAAACTTCACCAGCTGGCCATGCAGCAGAGCCCCTTCCCCATTGCACCTAGCAACCAGGGCTTCCAGGGTAGGTGGATAGACTGAAGCGAGTTTGATTCCCGTAGATTCATATTGGTCCATCTATATGGCAATCTCATGAGGTTTCTCTGTATTTCTGCAGCTGGGATGGATGCCTCTGCACAAACTGGCTCCCATGAGCTGACCATTCCAAATGATGTAAGTCTCATCAATCTCCTTTTGCTTATTTACTTTTTGCCACGGTTGACAAGTGGTAACAAAGATCTATGCTGCCTGTCTTCAGGTGAATGTTTTCATGTCGGGTATTTATTCCCACTGCCTGGATGTTTCCTCTGGAAGGAATGACTATGTTGTTGCGTACTCATATATTTTCTCCTCCCCTCAGCTTATTGGCTGCATCATTGGCCGCCAAGGCGCCAAGATCAATGAGATCCGTCAGATGTCAGGGGCTCAGATCAAGATTGCCAACCCCGTGGAGGGCTCCACTGACAGACAGGTCACCATCACTGGCTCCCCTGCCAGCATCAGCCTGGCTGAGTATCTGATCAATGCCCGGTAAGACACTGCATACGAGTAGAATGCATCTACCACTGCTCTTTAAGTTGATAGAAACGTAAAGTGAGCTCTGTAAATATTAAGACACAGATATGTTGATGTTATTGGTTTGACTGTATTTACTTTGGATCTGAAATGACAAAACTCTGGGATTGAAACCTGACTGTCAGGTTTAATCTGATGGTGGAAACAGTTTCAAACATAAAGAAAACACCTGCACACCTTTTTTTCTATTTCTGTGGACTGGCATTCTCCTACGCACCTGTCACTAAGATTGTTGCTGCACAAAAGCTTTCTTTGTTCAAATGCATTTCCCACATGATTCACCTGTTGTAGCATTTACACACTTGGATTATATAGAGTAGTCATCATCCTCCTCGATCGAAGACCAGGGAGGAGACTGTGTCGTGGTCTTTGTCTGCCCGTCGCACACGATCTCTCTGCTCTGTTGGTCTGTTTTGACAAAACTTGGTGGAATGATGGATTTTGACCCTGGGGTTCAGTGTTTTAAATAGAAATCGATTGGCCTGCCACAGCGCCGCCACCACCAGGCCATAAGGACCCTAAGCTTTATGCTCAGTATCTCAGATGCTGCTGGGTCAAATTTGATGAACCTTTTGGGAATGATGCATTTTTACTTTGATATCCAGCAGCTTCAAAATGAAACCGTCTCACTGCAACGCCACCAACAGGCAAAAATGTCTCCAAGCTTCAAGCAGCGATGTGTCTGACATAGCACATCACACATACAAACAAAAAGAAAAAAGAAAAGACAAAACCCCAGGGGGACTTACACCTTGCGGGAGAGATGATGGCTACTATTGACTTGTGTTATAATGGAGTCAAAGTTTACTCAAACAAACTTTATACATCATCAGCATTTCAAATCCAAAATAAAACATCAGTGTGTCTTTGTGCAAATATCTTAAGATGCTCATATGTATGATTACAAGTTTGTACTGTAATTTATTGAGGTTTACACATTTTTTTTGTTTTTGATGGATTCCATAGGCTCTCTTCTGAAGCTACTGGATTGGCAGCAAACTGACATGGAGGATCTTCATCAGCACCTAACGTAACCCCTACCCCTACTTTTTACCAAGAGGTCCCTTACTGAATTTAATGCAAAAACCAAGTACTCGGAACTCACCGTTTTCTCCTCTCCTTTGGTTAGACACCTACTCAGCTGTAATTACATCAGTATATTGGTATTTTATTTATTTATTATGTTTTTAAATTCCCTTTGCATATAGTTTTTAAAGATATTTTCTTCTGTTGTATTTTCTTTTGCTGTATATCCGTATGAACTTATTGATATAGCTGAAAAGTTTTGGAAAAATCTGAAATGGCATAAATAGTGTTTTTTATGTCAGATTTTTCTTAGAAAATGTAAAAATGAAGAAAAAAAGACCCAATAACATTATAGATGGACTGTTCTTTCCCTTCCTTTAAATATCTATTTATTTTTTATTTAATACACCACTCCTTGTTAGAAATCATTGATATTTGCCATCCTCTTATCTAAAGCTGTACTTCCTGGATGAGGCATTGTGGGTAATGGGTTTACATGGGTGTAAATGATCTACACTTGAAGATGTGTGCAGGGAAAAGGGTTTAGTCAGAAGGTAATTTCTCCCTTTTTAAAGTGGGAGTCTAAAGGAGTATTTTAAGCTGCATTATGTCTCACCTCTAATTTGCTGTGTAATTCTTTTGTGTCATTCCTGTGTTTCCATCCATTTTATTTCTCAATCAGGACTTTTGAGCATTGTTGTGTATTGGATTCTGATATAGGGTGGGTGGGCCTTGGTCACCTGGAGAGGGCCTGACTGAGGGGAAAATATTTTCTTTTCTCTGAAATTACTAAGATGATAGTAATGATGATGATAACATTGAAATGTTTGTTTTAAATAGAGAAAATATTTTTTTTAACTGCAGGGCTCGGGGATGCTGCAAGGGGCAAAACTAAAAGACATATTGGTCTTTATAAGTATATTATGCTGAGGTATTAAATTAAGATTAACTAGAAGGAGAATTATAGAATTAACACTAGTTTCCTGCTATCCTTTTGCCTGGGTCAGATTTTATTTTTTATTATTCTTTGCAGGATGAAGAAACTCACGTTTTTGTGCACGTTTTCAAACTATTGTAGATCTGGGTGCAATTGAATTGTTGAAGAAATTAAAATACAGAAATAAAAAATATGTGAAATGCTGAAACTATCTCTGGCAATCCATATATTGTAATTTTTTTTATTTTACCTATTCATAAAGGCAGCTGACGAGACACCTTTGTTTACCCGTTATCAAGCTCAGATTTATTAATAATCCAGAAAACAAGGTTGTGTCTTGTGGGTGGCAGTTCGTATATGGCATGCGAGTATGAAAGGGCAAAGTTTGAAGTTATGAAGTGACACTGATTTGGACATGCTGAAAATCACTGAAATAGTCATGTACTTCTAGTCCAGCTGTCTTATACTCCGAGGCATAGCTACGTCACCAACAGTAGCCACAATACATTTCTTTCCTTTCTAAACAAACATCACGCATAGATTTTTTTTTTACCAATACATTATTTATTGTTGCTCATAATATTTTGATTTTGATATAATTCCTATGTTACAGGTACAATGTGCAATGCTGTATAAAAACAAAACCTCTATTCAAATCCAAAGGATACTTACTGTTTTACTAGTACCACCATAGAGAAGTTCCTCTATTCTTTATCTGGCTACTTCCGCTGTAATCATAAAAGGTAAAGGGATAGTTCAGGTTTTTAAGACGCCTACCAATATTATAAACTGGGACTCCATTCAGCACCTGCTCCAGTGTTTGTGTCATTGATACAGATGAAGCAGAAGTTATAACTTTGGTTAGCAATGCTAGTGTAAGTCAGAGGAGCCAGAACTCATTTCTCTGAACAAACACATGCAGCACCTTTAAATGCTTACCCTTGCATTACTAATAAATTACAAACCAAAAACTAATAGCTTCTGCTACAAAAAAAAGACAAAGCAAACAACACTGTTTGACGTGCTTTCTGCATGAACTGAACAGACTCCCAGTGCAACACAAATTTGATAAGCTCCATAAAGACCCGAAGCGTGTTTTATAAGCAATGTGTACTTGAAACTCAGTGGTAGGAGGATAAAAAAAGAATAACACAAATGTTACCTACTGAGGACCCTAATTAAGCATCATGATTGATGTTTTAGTGAGATTTTCATTCCATTTTGACATCATTTTTTTGAGTGCCAACAACATTTATTAACCAAAAAAAGAAAAACATAAAACAAACTAAAAACAAAAAACTGAAGTAATATTTTCAGGATTAAAAAAGTGTAAACTTTCTCACAAAATATAAAACAGACACATCCAAACCATAAATTATAAACATGTAGTCATGCATTTGTTCATAGGGCTGCATACCGTTTAGTCTTACATTTTATCTTACACATAAAATAAATTTAGATATTTCTCATGTGGTATGTAATGGATATTTACATTATTATTCATTAGTATTTGATGCATTAGTGTATGGAATATCAGGATTCTCCCAGAGTGAGGGTTAGGGTGTTTAAAGGACGAAGAGTGTTACCTTGTGCGTGCGTGTGCGTCCGTGGGAGGGTTTTTGCTTAACTGGAGCAGTGGCTAAAGGTACCTGGGTAACTGTTCGCCTAAACTCTCTACCAAAACCCTATTGAACTTAAATGACATTTATCTGATGTCACAAGCTGCCAAAAGATCTGATGCCAGGTTATGACAAATGTCCTATGTCATCTGATGAAGGTTTACCAACCGACAAACTTATGAGACACCATAAGTCAACTTGTCATAGTCTGAGTAGTGTAGTAGGTGTGACCCCTTATGACAACAGTAATGTACTGCACTGACAGATTGGTGTACGCATGTGATGGTTGTTGATTCCTAGTGTCCAGTGATCTATGGAGGGCCTGTATGGGGCGCTTGTGGAGACCCCTGCTGGGGTCCCGGTTGAGACAGCGGCACCCAAGCACCGGCACTGGGTGGGCGACTGGGCTCCCCGCTACCTGACTGATCCAGCTCAGCACTGTCGCAGTCAGAATCGTCGCACAGGGCCCGACTCTGACGTGAGGAGAGGGTGGGAAGAAGAAAAACATGTCATACCTGACCTGTAAAGTGTTTTGGGATTAAGTGGTTTTAGATATCAATCAGGGAAATGCGTTCGCTTCAATCTGAGAACGTGACACAAACTGAAAAGCTTTGGCAAAGCTGCTTTACCTCATTAGGATTCTGCCCGGCGTCCAGCGGAGCTTTGGCCTGGCCCAGAGCTCCTTCCCTCTCCGACAGGCCATCGGAAGCCTGCGCTGGGTCAGTGTTATCCGCCGGGATCTCTGACCCCTGAGACAGGAGGTCATCGCTGCGGTCGTCCAACCTGTCGTCCGTGTTGGTGCTGACCACGTCAGGCGTGCCGCTGTGGGAGTGGTCAGTGGTATGGCCCTCCTCTCCGTCCGACACTGACAGGTTCTCTGAGCTGAAGGTAGACACCGACTGGCACTTAGTGATGCTGGTCGGACGTCTGGAAAGATTGGATAGGCAAACAAAAATTTAACGCCAACAAAACTACCTTTTATAATCACTGAAATGAGAAGGAAAATGAATCACGCAAATTAATAACTCTTACAGTTTTTAGTTAATTCGGTGTAAATCAACGACTCATCTTGTAATCACAAATAGCAACAAGGACTGATAGGAAAGATGGCTTGAGGGAATGTATTCCAACGCTGAAGGACAGCAACTTACTCACCGTCTCCGTGGCAACTCAACCTCACTGTCAACTTCACCCTCCTCCTCTTCTGATGACACTCCACGCCTCTGTAGTCAGAGACAGGAAAAATGCACAAGTGAAAATTGTCCAAGTATGTAGAGGAGGATAATGTTAAACATGAACCGCTTTTTGGGACTGTACCTGTTTGCGTGTGATAGCTGCCCTATAGAGAATGGCTGAGGGTGTGAGGTGCTGGCTCCCAATGCCCCCCGATGCCCCACGAGGCAACCTCACGGCACCAGCTCCCTCTTCTTTATCCTCCCCATCATGGGGCAGGCGTGGAGATCCCAGGGACCCCCTCCCCGCTGCCGCCCCCCTCCCACACGGTGAGTCTGGGCTGCTGGAGAATGGGAATGATGCAGCATCCTCGCTGGGAGTGTCACTGCGTGGCGGGGTTTCTGTGAGGT
>OMLF01016997.1:0-15679 GCA_900302615.1 Holocentrus rufus | reverse complement strand
CATTTCTACCAATTATATACATATATATATATATATTTGAAAGAAAAAAGTATATAGATATATGAAAATGAAATTTTTGTCATAGGTATACAACTTTACTAAAACAATACATGGTATTATATAAATATATATATATAAAACTGATCATATATACATATATATGGTCAACTGTTGATGAACTTTCCTTATGGTCACCCTTTCCTGAACAGTAGCATGACAAGTTGCATCATGTCTTGGAAAGAGAGTTTGTTGTTTGTTGTTATTTTCTTACGGTCTTCCTTCGTACTTAAGGGCATCCCGCAATGTGAGGGCAAGACCCCAGTTGACACCCATCCCTATTGCCTCGGCTACAGATCTCAGCGATGTAGTTCTGTCTCTCCTTTACTTCTTTTCATCCATGACGAACTTTAAGGACCACCCAGTAAGACAGTTCACTGGTAAAGAAGGCTCTCCATCTTAAGCCTGTTTATCACTCAGGGATGGAAGTTTGGGGCACTAGCATGGAGAGGTCGTTGGCTGTTAATTTAATACTGTCCATTCAAATTTTGGCCCGTGATAGCAATTTAAGACTACCGCAGTCTGACACATACTAGCCATGGGCTAGAGGGCTTGTAAAATTTCCATCCCTGCTGCACTTGATTATGCTTCTCAGACTAGACACACATGAGGTCTGATGTAGTGAAGAAAGGAGGTCAGGAGAAGACAGCAGGATGAAGCTCATAACTATTAAAGAAGAAAGGAGCACGGTACCTCCTGCTTGCATAAATCTCTAGAGGATTTGCATTGTAAGATTTCCCTCCAGAACTGGCCAAATTGAGGAAATTAGCCTTTTAATAGCAAAGCTTTTATTTTCTTCACCCTGAAATGTAGCCTTGACCCAACAACAACCAGATCAGAAACACACCACGCAGGGGTTTAAGTGAGCTAAATGTCTGTGCCTTTCTGAAATGGCATTGCAGGAAATGTATCTGTACTTTATCAGGCTTTGGGGATGGGAAAGCTGCTGCAAGGTCTTAACAATACAAAATCTACAATTGTATTCACATGAGTAGCCCCTGCTGGCAGTGAGAAACAGTGAGTTTTATTCATGCAACAACAAAAAAAGCATAAGATCCGTAGCTTTTCTCTGAGAGAAGGCCAGGTGAACTCTGTTACCAGTAAAAACCTCTGTACATTAGCAGCATTCAGTCATTATGCCGGGTCAGTTGGACTTGGCAAGAAGTCGTGCATTTTGCAGAATAGCTTTCTGTTCATTACTTTTCTAGCAGTTTGGAAAAGCGGGTGGTATATATAACGTGTCCGGGTTGTAGGAATAGCACTCACTGCCTCACTGTGACCTCACTTGATTGTTTTATTTCTTAATCCAGTGTTACGTCCTCTGACTCATTTGGGCTTTTTGTGTCTATTGTTTTGTTGTTTTTTTGTTTTTCCTTCTCTCTTTCTTCATTTGTTTACCCTCCGACACTGTGGGTAGATTTTGTAGCTTGTGGAACATGATACTTTAATCTTTCACTCATTTGAATTTTAGAGTGAACATTAAGAGACAGAAAAAAAAAAGAAATATCCTGTCCATTCAAACGTACTTACACTTGTAAATATGAACAAACTACAAATATTTGCTTTTTTATATTAATCACAAGCAATGTATATATGATAGATTTCATATAAATTTTTGAAAAACAAAAAATATATAGATCTATATATGAATGTTTGGCATATATGCATAGTTAACCACCTGTGGAAAAGGTGAGCAGATTTTATTCTTTCTATGAACTCTTGAACTTTTGAACTCTGAACTATGAACTAGGGGATGATTTGCACAAAACAAGGTGCTAGCATAAAAGCCACCCATTGTCCAAGCGCACGCGTGCATCTGGATTCCCTGAATCTCTCTGTATGGTCGTTCCTTTTCACCACGTGTGTTTGGCTGTTTGTGTGCATGTGTGCAAATGTGTTTGTTTCCATCGCGTGCGTGTGTATGCGTGTGTGCGCGCATGTGTTTGAGTTAGGGAGAGAGATAAAAGAGCGTGCACGTGTGATAGTGCGAGAGTGTACGGATGATTGTTAGGGTTAACGTCTTTGGAGGTAGTCCACTATAGCCTTACTGTTTTACCATCAGAGATTCCCGGCAGTGGCTGTGTCACACAAACACACAATACATACACACACAAACAGAAAAAAAATGCACATATACATGCGCCATCGATTCCAGAAAGGACATCACTGTTCAGCGTTTTCATTTTCTCCTTGGTTATTTCTCCCTCAGAAAGTGGACAGCTCTACCCGAGAGAGAGAGCGAGAGTGAGAGACGGACAAAAAAGTGAGAGTATAATGTGGTACTGAGAGAGAACATTGTCACATCTTTTATTGCAAGACAACTAGAACTCATCCTGTAACTGTGTAGGAACAGCTTATGCAGTGTCACTGTTTTGTACACCCATTTCCAGATTGCATTTGCGCTCCTTACCCTCCACTCTATCTGGCTGCACTCCTTTTTCCTTTTTCAGACCTTCAGTTTCTGAGTTTTGGATATGCTACATGAGGTGATTTGATGAGGAACGAACAAAACAAAGGAAAAATGTGCCAAAAAAATAACTTAACTTTAAACTGTATATTTTTCTTTGCTTTCGGACTACCTTAGTTACAGCATTCTTGAGCTGTTAGACTCAATAATATGGTGCCATCTCCTGGAAATCTTGAGAACTACAGACATTCGTTAGATCCTCCACTGTATGTACAGCACCTTTTCAGGTGGGAATACAGTCATTTTTATGTTTTGTAAAGGAACAGGCTATATATGTATATACATACATATACATATATAACCTGAAAATCCTGATTTTATGAGCTGTGCATTAACATTTCTATTTAAATTTTGAGACAAAGTATCACAATTGCTTGATTTTACTGTGATGAAGGTTATTATTCAGCTTGGCTTACTGTTCACACACACACCACACACACACACATACACACAAATACAAATTATAACAGATGAAACACAGACACTTAAAAGATGAAAGCGCACAGTCTGGACCTGTACAGGCAGTCCTGGTTTAGGGAGAGAAAAAAAACACTAATGGAGACCTGGTTGGATTGTTGCGTAAGTTTACCACAAATACAGATGCAAAAAGATGCTACAGAACAAAGTGTAACAGACTGACACATCATTCACTCTAATGAGTTCACTGAAGGGTTATCTTTGTCTTATTTTCTAATCAACAAAGCACAATCTACATAGTGTAGGGGGAGCGGTGTAACCTTTTTAAAAATCCACTGGAGTCCGGTCACTGACTGGAGCCAGTGATCTTATCATCAAAGGGGTTTTTCTTTCATTGTCGGTTTTCTCCTTGTTTGCACTGTGAAGTTTAGAATGGTGGATCTATCACTGCAACGCCTCAGCCTTGTCTCACAGGCAAACTTCCCCTTCTCAACATCTGCTTATCAGACAAATCGCTAGAGGGCATCTCAACCTATTTTCCCCTTTTCAACTTATAGCATTACAAAGTCATTTCCGTAACGAATAAATGGAAGTTAAAATACAGGACACCCAGAAGCTGACTACTGTTCCCCCATACAAAGAGCAAGGGTGGTAGTGAAGGCTGAGGCAAGATCTGAGATGTTGCCTGGGATATCTCCACCACAGAGATATATGTTTGTTATATTATGTAATAAATTTATAATTAAAAACATGAACTGCGTCAACTTCTTGCCAGTCTTGCTGCTAATGGCATTGTTGCTTGCTCCTGCTAAATCTGTACCTCATGAGCAAAGCACTTTACAGTTCGTTTATGTTCCAGTGCAATTTATTTATAGTTAATATCATAAAAGTACATAAGATAATCGTATAGAAATTGGATAAAAATGAGACATGCTTCCTGTGTGCAGAATCATCACAAACACATACACAAACATTTTCAACAACTATTCAATCCACCTCTATCCTACACTCATATGAGGCGTGGTTGAATGTACTGCCTGTGCCAGAAACCATGCTTCTGGTATAACAAACCCATTCACCAAATGAGGTATTGGAAATTCTTAATGGCAATGTTCTCGCTAAAATGAATGGATGTACATCGGTACTTTGAAATGAATCATGAATGACAGTGATGTAACTCGATCATGCTGGGCTGATTTCATGATACTGAACCCTTTACAAGAGGACAGCTCGATGAAGAGAAACACAGTCTCTTGTCTTACAATAGAGATGTAAAAAAAAAAAAATACATGACTGAAAAATGTGTGACACATATGGATGTTCCTTCGTAAGTTTAAAAATCTTGTTTCATAAAAGAGCCTGCACTGCTGGATCACAACAAGTTCAAAGCATAATTTGGTTACATTGTACATTCAGTATAGAACAGTAAACAGAGGCCGTAATTTAACAATAGATGTAGTTTCCCCACTGTCATCACACACATTACTACACACAAACATCAAGAACAAAGAGAGTTCACTATCACAAGTTCTCTTTGCCATATGAGTGTATTTGTGAGTGAACGTGTTCAAGATTTCACATTCATGTTAGGTCAATAAAATAACTTTTGCACACTTAAACATTTCACCTTCTTGCTGTAACATTATCTACTATCATTATAGTAGATATTGATATTTACACAAAGCATAAATGACACGTTTTTATGCAAAAGACAACCTGAATAATGTGCTACAACAGAGCAGCTAAATGAAGTCAAATTCAGGATTGCAACACAGTTCCTAATGATCCAACCAGGTTTATTTCCACTGCCAGCTTCACTGGACAGTGAGTGGACGGCAGTGAGTAATAACCTCAAAACAAGACTCTGTGTCCATGACATGAAGAGGAGGTCTAGACCACTTGGTACATTCAGTCAGACCAACTCTGGGCTCCCTGCCTTCAGTCTGTCCCCGGCTGCTTCTGAACTGTCTTCCTTCTTCTCCAGCTCAAAGTTCTACAAGGTGTGGGCAAAAGTGACAAAATCAAATCAATACAGGTACGTTTACTAGTCAAACAGTCTTATACTTTTTGTTTTGTTCTCAGTCCTTTTCCATTTAAAGGCATGGTGAATGGATAAGTGTTCATAAAGGGTAGGCATGGCAATAAGCTTTGGTTTTAGCGTATTTCAATTTTTAAACTCATACTGAATTATCTAATTGCAAAAAATGAATGAACTAAATCCAATCCAAACTAAGCAGAACGAAACATATTTCGCTTATCTTGCACAAGTGATTTTAGTGACATTCATGGGAAAGCTATGTTATGCATACAGTTTCCACAAAGACAAAAAAACGCTTAATTTCTCATTAAGAGGGGAATCGTGCTGGAATTAATGGTTGAGTAAACTGAACATTTTGGCTTGTTAATTCATGTGTAGTTTGAATGAACATCTGCAACAGACAAAATACTATGAACAAAATGAGGACGGCAGATCATAAACAAATTATGGCGCTTCGTAGAGCGACCCTTGCATGACTAATCCATATTTCATTTTTTTTCTTTTTGTAGTAAACAAATCATTGAGTTGAGTATTCATAAAACCGCATCGGCTTGATAAATGAGTACATCAGTCATCAGAAAGCATGTTGGTATTCAGAGAGGGTAGATAACGGCACCTCTAATTCTTGCATCACTTCATCCATGAAGTCGCTGGGGTTTTGCTTGTAGTCCACCGCTCTCTTGATCATGTCTCTGAACATCTGTTGTCAAGACACACTAATTATATTTAGAACAATCAATGCATAGGGGCAGTGCATATGGTAGGGCTTCATATTATCCCTTGACTGTGCTCATAAGTACAGTGAAATACAGATTGAATTAACTTGCCACTTTGGCTTATAAGCTGTACAGTGTCAACCCAAGTGTTGAGAATGAGGTGAGTGACACTCTTGGGCCCTTATGTTAATTATAAAAGTGGGGATGGGAATAGATGCCTGCAAAAACAGTGGATATCCTGTAAATGGTCTCTGACATTAAAAAAATACAGCAGGAAAACAGAAAGCAAAGCTCAAACCTCTCCTACAGTATGTTAAAACTTCACCAATTGTATGTGTGTGAGGGAGAGAGAGAGAGACAGACAGCCAGTGCCCAATCAGAACGCTCAAAAGAAGTAGTGGTGTCATCAGTTGTTTACAGTGAGCTGGTGGAAGCTCACAGAAGCTCTGACTCAAGCAATTACTTTCTGACCGCTGTGCTGTAAGGATTCTTCTTCTATATTTTATTGTGGTATTTTCCCCTTGGATAGCACAATGCCTTTGTTCAATGATATAGGCCGGGCTGCATTCTAGCAGAGTCATTTCAAAAATAACTTAAATTGCTGAAAAATCAGGAGTCTGACTCATACACAGTTGATGTTATTACTATAATGAAAGACAGGAGGAAAAGACTACACAGCAAGCTGCACAAATGAGCCAGTGCACTGCACTTAACTGAACGTGAACTCATTATTCCAACAAGAAGCAAAGCGTTTCGTTTTTTTTTTCTTTTCCATGCAAATCACAGCTTGGCTTTAAATAGGGTTTTCTATTTACACTTAAAGCACAAGTGTTTGTTTTTTGTCCTTGCGGCGGCATGAATGACGACACGACCGCTCACACACAATCCAACATATCCGCTGGTGATGACAGTGTTGAAAAGGTGGCTCAGTCCACCTGGCGCAGTGAGGTGTCCGCTGGTGGGCAAATGGAGTGCTCCCAGAGAGTGAGTGAGCGAGTGAGTGAATGAGTGAGAGAGAGAAAAAAGGTGTATGCCTCCGAGCATTCTCACCTTAACTACATTCGTTCCATCGGCAGCTGACACAAAGTAGAGCGGAAGCCCCTGCTTCTTGCCAAAATTGAAGCTCTTCTGTGTCACTTTCAAGTCAGCTGCAGGCACATGGAGGAAATGGAGAAAAGGTTTACATCTCTATCTTCACTGTCAGCTGCCTTGGTTAAACAATTTATTGAAATATTGCACAGAGGAAATGGACACGTGATGCTGTGTTCTAAAATAAAGGAAAATAAAAAAAAAAACAAAGGATGCACCTCAGTAATTAGAGGATGCTTTATCTCATCTTTTCATCTTCAATTACAACAAGAGAAATAATGCTACTTGCGCTACAAAAATCACACATTCACCTATCCCACATTCCAAAGTACATGAGATCTGAAAAAATACTGAATATCATTTAACTGCTGTGAAATAACCAGACCCACCATCAATTTTGTTGGCAACCACACAACATGGTATCTGTGGTCTGTACTCCCTCAGCTCCTTATACCAGTTGGCCAGGTTTTTGTATGTGATCTTCCTTTGAACATCAAATACCTTTATTTAAAAAAAAGAAAAAAAAGAAACAGTTCAGTCTGGAATCTCCCCAGTTCAATGGTGTCTTGTCCACAGGAGTCTGACTTACCATGATACATGCATGTGCTTTGTGGTAGTATGAGGGATGCATGCTCTGGAATCTCTCCTGGCCGGCTGTGTCCCAGAAATCTGTGGAAGATACATATTTCAGTCTAAGCAGAGGCAACTTGAAATTTAATGTGAGCTAATATGAAAACTTTCTAGAATCAATTTCAGCTTTAGTAAAGGTGTGTCCAGTGGTCCTTAGTATCACAGCCAAAACTCCACATTCAAGTGTAATAACAAGTGCACAATACTTACCGACCACTACAGTCTTGTTTCCTATAGTGGCTGTGTGTTTGTAGAGAGTCAGAGCGTAAGTTGACAACTGTTGGGGGCGACTGCAGTGAGAATTAAGGACATTAAGCTTATAGTACAGCTGATCTGCTTTGGCAAAGACGTGCCAGATTGACCTTTAACAACTAAGCATGTCTGTCTGCAGCCAGTTCAGAGACTGCAGTCAAAGGGTAAGATGTAGCCTTCATCACTGTACAAATAGGTATGATATATTAGTCCAAACTGGCTGCTCAGTTGATTTTGATGTCTAGAACAAGGTGCTTGAGAAGGATACTATTCATCCATGAGAAACCTCTCCATCAGCCTAAACGTGAGAAAGAGAGACAGTCATTTACAAAGCCAAGTTAAGTTAATGAAGTCAAATTCAAGACAATAAACTATTGCGGAAGCCGTTTAAATACCAGAAAATACAAACAGACGTTTGCTATGAGGAGCCTGGCTGAAGCTAGAGATGACAACACTTACTTGGATTTACCAACCGCACTGTCACCCAAACAGATGATCTTCACTTGTTCGTCTGCATCGTATTTGTCGTGGTCCAGCTCAGGGATGCTACTAGCGTCGCTGGCCATTTTCCTTCACTTTGACGAGGACACTTTACCTCTTTCTTGCTAAAAAATATTTATAAAATTGACTGGCTATCGTTAGTGGTTAAATGCCTGGCTAGCATAGACTGCTATTCACGATGAGAATTAGTGTTAGCTAGCTTGCTCCTCTTTAGCTAAGGTTAACCATGGATGTTTTGGCTTGAGATTGCTCATTTCACCTGTTCGTCACTCCCTACATAAACAAAAGTCATATTAGTTGAAAGCGAGGTTAACATTGAGATGTTTACTGATCATGTTTACTTTTGAAAAGTCACTTATGTTCACTTACTGTTAAGTTAGTTAACGCTACCTATACCGGCACACCCTGTGCAAATGAGGGTAACGATAGCTAAGAACGTTAGTTGGCTAGCGCCGTAAACTGAGCTAACGCTGATAACATTACAAAACGTCAGGTGTTAATCAAACCTCAGAGACCCGCTTTTGTATTTTAACTTAGCCTATTACGTTTAAAAGCGAAACGGCTCATTAAAAATGATCTAGACAGATAGATAGTAAAAGCTAGCAGATCTGGCATGTTGTTCCCAGTAGCTTTGGTTTCTATGCAACGGAGACGCCCGAAGGACCATGTTTTCTCCACCCCTCTGCCCTTTGAGGTGCCTGTCAAAAAAGCATCGCGAATGTCTAAAGTACAACAGGGGTTTGCCTTATATTTTACTCAAATGTAGGCAATTAAAGGCATAAAACCACCCTAAAAACTACAGTTTATTAATAGTAGGTTTTATTTTTTGTTCAGCTCAGTTCTTGAGTATGCAATTTATATCCAGTAATGAATTCTGTTGCCCTAAGTTGTGACTGTAAAGTGTTATTGATGTGTATTCACAATCCACTTCATAAATATATGCGAATAAATAAACAACAATAATAATAAATAAACAAATAAACAATAAAAGCAAGAGAATCATTAAAAACTCCCTCAGTGCAGAATAGTGTTGACATGCACTTTATTAATCCATAAGGGAAGGTTGGCAAATGTTTTCATTTAGGTTCATCCACAATGAGAGGTACCATGTACTGTGAATGAAGCACACCAAAGGAAAAGCTAGGAGCTTTGAGTCTTGTGAAGGTCACCTAAGAACAGGAAGATTTTAGTTAATGAATGAGCCAAGATTAAATATTTTGAGTACTTGTGTTCATCAAATAAGAAAGCATTTCCTAAAGAAAAATTCATTCTGGGGTGTCTTACTTGCTCAGGGCAGTATGCCCCAGGCCCAAGTTTCTCTGTGGTCTCATGTGATATGATGTTGCGGCCTGTCATGCTGTACTGAGGAGCCTTGTATTTGTACACACAGGGGTTGACCACTCTGTAGGTGCCAGGGCCAGGAGTCTGGAGGGCAGAGGGAAGCATTGAGAGCTCACAGGATTACTACTGGCTACACATTTTTTTTTATCAAGTTACTTCCATTTGGATTATCATTCCTTCAGAAATACCTGGACCATCAGCAACCCGGTTGAGAAACCTCACTGTCACTGTTTGTATATACAATATCATTCTTTCAGTCATTACCCAAAGCTTGTGAGCAGGTTAGGGTTGGAATGAAGATCAATAACTTAATCAGTGACTAAATATGGAACTTAATCCTAGATCAAATGTACACTGAAGGGCCTTAAATATTGTCTTACAGACAGAACTAAGGTATCAAACTTGAAGATGCTTAAGTAGTAGCAGTAGACGTAGTTTGTCTCTCGAGTCATTTTGACTGTTCTGTGGCTACAACACCATTTTCCATGTCTTTTCTGTACATGATTTTAGTGCATGTAGCTGACCTTCTGCAGGTCCTCTTGGAAGCCGCCGATATTGCTCCGCCCATAAAGGGAGTAACCAGGAGCGGTGGTTGTGGTCAAAGTGTTTGGCCCCAGCACAGAGGGCAGCATGTAAGCGGCTGGACCTGCAGGATCAGAAGCAGGAAGGAGCAAGACGCAGCAGTTTAGTCTTTGTGTCATGAAACAAGAAAATACAAACAGTAGAATATCAGCATAAAATGTTACCTGGTGTGTGGTCGTTGGGTAATCCTTTGCTCCTAGAAGACAGAGAATAAGCAGGCGAAGATTTGTATATACGCATATACGCCTGCTCCGGGGAGTATTTGCCTGAAAAACAAAGAAAAAAAAAATCTTAATGTTGCTGCTGCTTTTAAAGGTGCACGTTGTAAAATTGCCCCAAAATGAGGACCCTTTATATTCAAATAACTGACTGAAACTTGTGGTTGATGGAGTCTACAAGGTTCTCATCACAGAAGCCCAGACCAGAAAAATGTGGAACACTCTCAAAAATGTAAAGGTTGCATGCAGGTAGCTCTCACTGTTGGCTTGACCCATTAATAGATGATGTGTGTGTGTGTCTGTGTGTTAGTTTAATCTAAACGGTTCTTATTTCAATCAACCTTAAATTTTACATAGTGCACCTTTGAATACTTTAATAGATTTGCATTTTTAAGAGTTGAAACATTGTTTTTTGTGTTAAAGATAACAAGACTTGACAGACAATTATTTTTGTGTGTATCTATGAGCCTACCACTTGTTGGACTTGTTGGCGTAACTCGCCTTTAGTAAAGTAATATCAAGTCATTAAAAATGATATAATGAGTTACTGTGTACTGAAATGTACTGTAATAATGTAATATAATGATGCTACTTTGATGAGCAGCTTTCAAGTGTTATCAAAAGCTGGTATGAAGGAACTTTTTTGTGTTGTGTAAAAAGTGCAAACCAATCTGACAGTTCTGGCATTAACATTTAACCTATTTTACAATCACTGCGTTTATGTAAATTTCATGAATTTGTTGATTTGGTTTCCAGTAATTCTAATTTTCAAAGATCAGTCTGAGGGCAACATTTTTGAATTTACTCATGTTCAATTTACTCATGTAATATTTCACTAAGATTGTTTCTTCTTATAAAAACATAAATAAGAGCATCATAAAGAAAATTTTGTGGTCTTAAAACACACTGTCACTCTCCAACTTGACTCAGTTGGAGTTTTTACAATATATTCAATACAGAAACATGAATTAATCAGTGTTTCATCTGGTTTCTCTATTCAGATGACATGGCAGGTAGCTCGCTGAAAGCATCTTTTTTTCTATCAGCTCAGGTAATTACAAACAGAGCAGCTCTAGGCTTCTGGTGGCCCTGAACAAGATTGTGTTTGTGGCACCAAAACACTCCAACCATAACCACCAAATTGCTTCCACTATTAATGATATTTATTCCATTAACGTTATGTGGCTCTTCTCAGCGGTTGTGGCACTAAACAACAGCGCTGATTGTTTATGCCACGTAATAAGTCTGATTAAAAACTTTTAGTATTGTTTGTTATCGAAATTGAACAATTAAAACTCTTTAACCTCTGTCGCACAGAGACAACAGTTGTACCTAAAAACTTTTCAGTCTAACTTCAGCGTGAATTTGGAGCCTAGAAACTGGCATTTCAGTGGCTTTCAGCGAATCGAAGATTAGATTCAATTTTCTAACCATCTTCTCAGTGTGTGAAGTCTGACTGACCTGGTCCAGGCACATGGAACGGCGGCGGGTCTCTCACGCGGCTGTAGAGTGAGAAAGCAGGTGTGCCATCTCGGCCCACTCTGGTGATGTTGGAAGGCAGCAAGTATTTTGGTCCAGGGGAGCGATCAGATTTGAGCTTACAGTGAGGTGTCCCAAAACTGTGTGCTGGAGCCTTTTGTTTCCTGGAGTCGTGATCCTTAATACCTGTCAGAAAAAGCAAAAGCTCAGTGATCACAATAAAGAGAATATAGCATTTTTGTCTGCTTTTTACACATTTTAGAAGCAAAAAACATTGCCTAAAGGTAATTTTTGGCTACCTGTCAGCCCGGGCAGAGCATATTTGGGCCCAGGGCTGTTGTACAGAGCAGCGATGGGGCCTCTGGGCTTGTGGGGCCTCCAGGAACCAACCCAAACATCAGGGCCTGACATTATTCTGAGACAGAGCGTAGACGATATTTGAGTTTACCCAGAGAAAAGCAATAAAATGTTGCTGAATTAAACCTACAGAAAAGCAATATACTGTTGTTGAATTAAACCCACAGCAAAGTAATATATAGTTGCTGAATTAAAATGTTGCTCTTACATAACTTACCGGGTAGCAATGACCTAGAGGAGCAGTGCCAACACTGTGACTTTGATGTTTTTGAATTTGAGTTTGAATGAAAACAGCTCCATGTAGTGAGGACAACTGCAGAATGCTGAGTCAGAAGTTCCATAGGTGACATAGCATATGAAATGTCTGAGTGAATGACAGTTTAGCAACCCATATTGTGATAAACCCAATGAAAATACACAGCAATATTCCTACAGCACTCCAGGGGCCACTACAACCTCAGCAGCTGGGCTAAAGTGTCCTTATAGGCTACTTTATCGTGTTATTTTTAGCTCCTGTGTGTTATGATTGCTGTTGTTGCTTTAGTAGCTCCGATTTGTGACCAGTTGCTAATCTTGTGATCAGCTATAGTCATTTGAATTCTGCACTCACTTTACTGATAAAAAGGACATCTTGATTAATATGTGCTTTTAAAGAGTTTTCTCTTTAAACTCAGACCAGTGCGACCAAAACCAGTGAAAAAAAAAAAACATGTAAAGAATGACAAACATGGAAAACTGATATACATCCAGTTCAGGAAATATATCTGACATAGGTCATTCTGAAAAACTTTATTTATTGTCATAAATCACATCATATAAATCAATCATAAAGAAAAGTCAGCCATACGTCAGTGATTAAACTTGGTCTTTAATTTATTCTGTTTTGCCTAAAATACTGATAGTGGCCATAAGCCTTTCCTTGGCTAACTGACAAATACAACAGGCCTCCTGCAGATACAATCATGGCCATGGGTGTCCTAGTTATTCCACAGCAGGGCAAGTGAACGGGACTAAATGAAAATGCATCACAAAACAGAAGTAAAAGAGTGTTATTTCAATTATCTTGATGGCTTTGTTTAAATTTGTGTTTCCCTCTCTACATTTTGTAGCTTGGACTAATTGGGAGTCCTGCTAGCATCACAAATTAAACATTTTTTTCTTTGGATTAGAGCTACAGAAGAGGAATCACAGGAATGTGAATTCTATCCTACAATAAATTCAGTTTCCTTGGGTTCTGATGCTGATGTGCATTCACAAGCTGCAGAGAGGACAGTCTGAAGAAATGACAGATTTTGAGCCTCCTCCCTCAGTGCAGAGCAGCATTTAAACACTGCAATATTTACTCTCCAGACAGTGTGAAAGGAGAACATGGGTGAACTTATTCATTCACATTCACGATGAGAGGGGCGATGTATTCTGAATGACGCACTCCAAAGGAAAAACTAGGTGCTTTGACTCTTGTGAAGGTCACCTAAGAAAAGAAAAATGGCGAAGTTTAAATATTTTGGGCACTTGTGTTTATTAAACAGACAGTATTTTATAGAGAAAAGGTCAGTGTCATGCTCAGGTGTCATACCCGCTCAGGGTAGTGTGCTCCAGGCCCTGGTTTCTTCACGGTGTCACCAAATATGCTGTTGCGGCCGGTTATGCTGTACTGAGGAGGTTTGTGTTTGTAGACACAGGGATCGATCACTTTGTAGGCCCCGGGGCCGGGAGTCTGGAGGGCAAAGGAAAGTATAGAGAAAAGGCAGAAGTCACAGAGTTTCATTTTGCTTGTCAAACTTTGCATAACTATTGCATAATGTATAGCACAATTCCCAGAACCAACTGGTTAGGATCTATGTTTAGATTTTTAGTGTGTTTCTCAGTGGTTCATTTGAATGTCCTATTCTTGCTTCAGCTAGACAATTTTTGGGGATATTTCCTATTAGAGGTCCTCATAGGTACGAAAATTTGTGCCTGAACCGTTCCGTTAATGTACTACCCAGAACCAAATTCCCATATTTTTTCTTTCTAGGCATGATTTTAATGTTCCATCTTGACCTTCTGCAGGTCCTCATGGAAGCTGCCAATTTTGCTGCGCCCACAGAGCGAATAGTTGGGAGCCGTAGTTGTGGTCACAGTTTTGGGCCCCAGCACAGAGGGCAGCATGTAGGCAGCTGGACCTGCAGCAGGAGGAACAGGGACAGGTGAGACGCAGCACGTCAGAGCCTCTGGGCCATGAAACATTGTAGTCCACTGAAAACGAAAAACAATCTTATAGTTGTCATCATTAGCAGCAGAAAATGCTACCTGGAGTTTGGTCATTGCCAAATTCTCTGCTCCTGCCAGACAGGGAATAAGAAGGAGCCGAGCTGTAGACTGACCTTCCTGAACGCTCTGGGGAGTACTGGCCTGAAACCCCAGAGAAAAAACATAAATGTATGTGTATGTTCCGTAATCAAATCATAATTTGTTTCTAAAATGACACCATTGGGGTTTAAATCAATATACTAAATGCTGATATAGAATTTCCAAGGCTCTGTGTGGCTGCTTGATTAAGATGGTAATCAAGTGCTTTCTGTATAATCAATATCTTCTTTTTCTATCAGCCCAAGTTTTGGGATGTGATTAAGAAACCAGCAGTATTTCATTTCCAGACCTTTTCAATGTGAAAGGGGTTTTGCTGACCTGGTCCAGGGGCCTGGAACAGTTCTGGGTCTTTTGGGCGGCTGTAGAGAGAGAAAGCGGGGGTGCCATTCCGGCCCACTCTGGTGATGTTGGACGGGATGAGGTACCTTGGTCCAGGGGAGCAGTCAGAACCAGACTGGCCATGACGTGTCCCAAAACTGAACACTGGCGCTCTCTGTTTCCTAGGGTCATGATGATTAATGCCTAAGAGAACAGTAACCAAAATAAAGGGATTATGCCAGTTTTGTGTGGAGTGTATTGAAAGAGAGAATGCATTGCTCTATGGTAATTTTGGTCATACCTGTCAGTCCAGGCAGAGCATATTTGGGCCCAGGGCTGCTATAGAGAGCTGCTATAGGACCTCTGGGTTTGTGGGGCTTCCAGGAGCCAACCCAAACATCAGTGCCTGACATTACTCTGAGACAGAGAGGGATTCAATTTGACTCTACCCAAAGCAAAGTACTGCATTGGCTTTTAAATTATTTATGAAAAAAAAAATCCATATCAAGTATTTCTAGATAAAAAGAATTCATATTTTTATATAAAAAGTACTGATAGATATAGTATAACTTTGTTATTACTAACAATCACTTACTGTGTAGCAGTGACATTTCAAGGAGTCAGCAGTGGCATGTTGTTAATGTTTACAGTGTTTGCGCAATCACAGTTATTCCTTACAGTCTCAAGGGGGTCTAATAGCAGGCTGGTGAGTCAGAAGTCATTCTCTAGTTTCTACTTTTCTGGGGAAATGCAAGTGTAGCCATTTCTGTATGGTTACACAACTGTGGAAATTAATGTGGTGGTCACCACCACACTAGAGCCAAAATGGCCACAGCCCAGGGTTAAATAAGGTCTCAGCTATGTT